>JANJEY010000236.1:17297760-17315118 GCA_024703695.1 Erythroxylum cataractarum
GATTCATTTTTTCTCGACGCCTCCTTTGAGTTGTTCTTCCATTTGTATGGAGGACATTTGCGGGGTCTCCTTTTCGCAAATGTGTCCTATTTAGCTTTTCTCTAGGGCTTTGCCCTTATTTTTCATAAAAAAATAGTAATTAGATCACTCTTTTTAAAATAAATAAAAATCTCATGTGAGTCTTAGTTTAAGTGAATTTATTCCTACAGATTGACTTTCTCTTAAATTAAGCATTTCGTTTAATGTGAATGTAATCTATAATAATTTTTAGTTTATCAATCATTTCGGTAACATTTTGTTCTAGGCCAACACATATCACCAAATTTGATCCACATATCACAGAATTTAATCCAATTATAACAAAATCACATATAAAACACATATTAATTTATCATATAAAAGGTTTAATCTAATCTTGAGATAATAAAAATTTTATAAAATCTAAAATGTTTAAGATATTAAAAATTAAAGTGATTCTAAAATCTTCTTCTATTAAATTACCATTATCTTTTATAATATCAAATATTTCTTCTTTAGGGCTGGTTCATTCCCAGTTAGAAAATTTGTAAGAATATTATTATTAGATTAAATAATTTAAATATCAAAATTATATTCAGCTAATAAAGTTTGCCATCTTATATATCTCTTATATTTAGGTTTAGAAAGTAAATTATTATAAATAAAAAATTTTACCTGAGTATTATCAATTCTTAATAAAAATCTTATTGGTAATGAAAAATACAATTTTGTACAATATTTTACTACTGTCAATAATTCTTTTCTATTTATATGATATTACTGTTGAGTATCAATAAAAGTTTATAAGGTATAACTGCAAAGAGACTCATCAGTTTTAAAATGAGTATCGTTATAATTTATCTTTTTTAATACTCCACTTCATATATGATTAAAAGCATCGATTTCAAGTACTAAATCATCATTGTCAGTAGGTAAAGTAGAGAACAGAACTTTAATTTTGTTTACTTGTTCAATCAAATAAGGTAAAAATTCAAATCGTTAATCTTTCTTTAAAAGCATTTGGAATGGTTTTCTTATCCCAGCTAAATTTTGAATAAAATCATATGCATAATTTAACTTGTTTTTTATCTTATAATTTATCTGAAAATTGCAAAATCTTTTCAAGAATATAGTGATTAAGTTTAACTTATTTACCGTCTATTTCCATCCAAGAAATTCTATTGTTGTTTTGATATATCTTAGGATTTTTTTTAGAAATAGCAAGACTGTGTTTTTGCAGATGTATGAAGATGTATAATATGTTAGGAAAAATTATGAAGTATAAAATTATAAAACTTGCAAATATTATCTATTTTTCTTTAAAATATCTATGGGGCATTTTTTAAACCAAATGGTAGTAGTAACCATTCATTCATAATGACTTCGTGAAATAGAGAAAATAGTATAAAAATGCTTTCTTTATTAATTTCTATTGCCAAAGTCCACTTTTACAATCAAAGAGAAAATTTGTTTATTGAGACATCTTTATGAGGTAAAAAAATATTCATCAAATACTATATTATTATTTAATCTTTTATAATTGATTACCATCTTTGCTTTATTTCTAAGAAGCAAAAAGAGAGTGGAGATACACTAGGCCTAATGACTTTTAAATTTTCTAATTTCGGAAGTTGTTTTCTAAATTTTTGATCTTCTGTATTATCTCTTGGCTGTAACTCTTAATAATTTTTTGTTTATCTATTATTTCTAAATCTGCTTCAACTCTACTTTTATCCCAAAATTGTAAAGAATTATTAGAATTGTTCTTATTTTTTGTTTCACTATTTCTAATCCATCTTTGATTTTTTTATTTTTAGTAGGTTTTCTATAAGATTTTCTATTTTCAACAAAGATTAAAAATCGGTTTTTCTTTATAACCTAGAATTGCAATTACGGATGGAGAAACAGGCAACCTAACGACTCTGACATCACGCCAATGCTTACGAAGAAGAAACATAGTTTGAACACATTTTAAATATCTTGAACGTATTTTGATCTTTTCTTTTCAAATTAATTTCATTTTTTTTACATCGATATTAATTAATTCACTTTTATGCCGTTAATAATTTTTTTACAGCTAGTGAACAATAAAAATAAAAAGTTTTAAGTTGTTTGCTAAAACAAGGGTGAAGGGACTACGATGTATTTAGCAAAGTTTGAAGACATTAAAAATAGAATTCATTTTAAACTATTCAATATATTTTTAATTGTTGATAAAATAAAATAAACTAATATATTACTATTTGGTTGGATCTGTTATACTAGGCTCAAGCTCAGACTCAGAACGGCACATGGGCCGATCAACCCATCCTTTGAAGACTGACCTAATTCGTATAGATAAATCATATAAATTCATTATCTCATCATGAAAAAGGTACGATTTTCAAGAACCCTATTTTTCTCTATTCACCAACCACCAAAGCTCTAAAAAAAAACTTACTTGAACGTCGAAAGGGCTTATCTGAAATCAACCACCGGCGTGCCTTTATTGTTTTGCAAGAATCTTCAAGTCGAAATCAACCAATCTCATGGATCCAAATAGCAATGCCCAACCCCACCAGAATACGACAGAACCACTATTAATTAATAAAATAGATTCAATATTATATATTGAATACAATTATAATTTTATATTTAATACTACATAAATATGATAAAATAATCTCCACGCCTTCTACCCTACCCTTCATTTTAGTTAGTGTGCCGTGTTGGTAGCCTTCATATTGTTTAGTAACTACTTGAATGGATAATAAAATCGCCGGCCAGTCCATTCTTGTCACGATTAACAATATTGAGTTTTTAATTTCGTCTGCGTAACAATAATCATCCCTTTGAAACCGCATGAAGACTCCAAGACCATAATCAACAAACATCGCCAGAAAAGGCAATGTTTCTCACACCAATCAAATAAAATTCTCACGTGGCAACTCGAACTTAAATTGATGTTACAAGGTCGACAACATGATACCCAATAAATTACGTTGAACATAGACTGACTGATTGATTCAAGTAATGATGAATTTTGATCAATTGAACTATGAATGCAGAAAATTCGCTTCCTTTTATCTATACCTAACTATATGAAAAGATATCAAATGAAACTAAAACAAAAAAGAAAACTTTGTAACACAAATTGCAAGCAATGGCAATGATTCTAAAATGAAGAGCATCATTACCAAAAGAGGGCAGGAGTAGCATCGGCAATTCAACTTACCTGCGGCTCAATTCTGCACCTAGATGCTGAGACACATTATAAACACAATAATGGAAGAATGACAAAAACGACCTGAGACGAACTTTAAACGGATTGGAAAACCACATTTAGAGTTCTAAAAGGAATGTCCGATCAAAATGAACATAAATCAAAGAGTAATTGATTTTCTGGAAACAACCAGCACCAACCTATCCAACAATATGAAGGAAAGTGCGAGTAAGTACCACTTTGGACGGGGATACATGAGCAACAAATTCAATATTCAAAGTCTGCTAGGAGGAGAACCAAAAGGAATTCGGAACTATCTAATAATGCCGAAGTACCAACAAAGTAACATGGCAAGTGCCAAGGGTAGTAGGAGAAGCTAACATAGTTACCCTTATCAACCAATTTGGCTAGGACTCACTAAACAGGCAGGTACTTCAATTCACCACAATGTTATTTATAAACTTCCCACGTCAGCAATGGGTCAACCTCAAAAGCACATTATTATTAAATGTATAGTTCAATAGTTATAGCTGGAATAACCTCTATAAGTTGTCCACCTCCTCATCCTTTCAAGGATGGAAGAGGGTTTCTATCTAACGTCAAAGACGTTGTTGGTAAAATACACTGTATAATTCGATGGAAAAGTATCTCCTTACTACAACAGCATTACCTTGCACATCTAACAATAGCACCATGACACCAAGAAAAGATTTACAAATCTAGAGCCCTGCCTTGGCCAAAATCTACCTTGACATAAATTTCTAGTTCATTGAATAGCATACTAAATCATAATCAATCAACTACCAAATTTCCCAAGTAAAACAAGATCGAAAGATCACAAAGACATACAAATAAGGTATCCTTAAACCACTAAATATGCCTGAAAGCTTTGAGCATATTAACCATTATGATTAAGAGGCATTTTCATCCCCCAAATTTATCTCTTAACGGCATACCAATGTCACAAGGATATGAATCAAAAAGCACCAGCATGACAAAATAGCAGAATAAGATAAAAGTTTCCCTTAGAATTTGAATCCACTCCTGCAAAACACTGTAACTTCAATCACAACCTTAATTAGACAATTTGTGAGGGAAGATATCAGCTCGATCTTGCAAGAATATAGTATAGGCCATCAGTGAGCACCAAATCGATCAAAAGTTATTGATGGACCCCATCACTTCTACACCACAGAAACGAGAATTAACTTGAAAATTTCAAAACCTTCACTTGATCTGGGAGCAATATCTTTAGACAGATTGTTCTGGAGATTGGCTTTGAAAAAGGTACAAAAATACTGTGGCATGTTCAGCCACAGCACATCCAACCGGGCAGGTCATCAAAGACAAGGGATCCTAAGATACACTTCATTAAACAAGAAATTCATATTGGCACAGAAAACATCAAATGACCTCATGGCACCTCAGAAATCATTGATTTTCTTTACAAGTTTACAGCTCTTATGCTGCGTACACCTAAAAGTATCATTCCTCAATCACAATCATCAAGATGATCTTCAAAATCTCCCATCATCACACTTTAAAATATTAACTTTCGGCAACTCCACTACTATTCCAAAGTCTCTCAGGATTTGACTCTTCCACAAAATGAAGGCACCAATATGTTGCATTCACCTTCGATATCAAGGATCATTAACATACAAACTTCTATTCCAAACATAGATTAGTAACATAAAGGGAATTGATGCCCATTCTTTATCATGATATTAATTGAAGATCCTCCAAGCAGTTCATTACCTAGATATAAAGGGCAAGTGTCTCCAAAACATAAAAAGCATTATTTACTTAGTTGCAATCTAAACCGTTAACAGAGCTAGCCTAAACTCAGTAAATGAACTCTCGGGGTATCCACCAAAAGTCTCTAGACTAGAACATGTGTAAGAAGTAGACATGAAGACAAGAGCAACAAGATCAAAATGAAAAAAATGGAAAGTAAGCTGCTACTTTTTTTTTTTTTTCCCAACAGCAAGCCATTTGCTTATCATTGATGGAAGTGGATCCGTCTTCCTTGGCCACCTAGACACAATTAGAACTCAATGAAGCATGGGCTATCATATTCCTTTCAGAGCAGCAGAAATTTAATATAAAAACACAACAGTGAGGATTACCAAAATTTTCAAGCTAATAGTAGTAGCCACCTCCATAAGTGCGATCATTCCCATAATATGGAGGGTAAGTACCATACTGCAACATAAACACACAAATATCACAAACTATCACACACAAGGATTGAGACAAGCTAGGATTTGCATACTTACATCAGAACCATAATAATCACGTGAGTATGGATCAGTGCTTGCCCCATAGGTATCTGACGGGAAAACACAAATACGATGAATATTCAAAGCAATGAACAAAAAAAAAAAAAAAGGAACTAGTAAATTGGTAGCTATAGTGTAAGTAAATCAATCCCAACCATGATAACGAGATCCATGAAATGAGATTGGAGGATCACCATAATCCATCCGAGGACGAAGCCTACTAGGTTCTGGGTAATCTGGTTCATGATCCTAAACGCCAGAGAAGTTTAAAGTCAAGAAATGACAATCAATGAGACAAGCCTAACCTATGAAAAGGAAGATGGCAAAGGGGCGGGAGAGAGAGAGAGAGAGAAATAACAACAAACAAAATGTGGTCATAGGCCCCTGCAAAGACACGCATGATGACAGATAGAGAGATACTTACAGCCATGTAAAAGGGTCGCTTCATGCCACGTGAACCATCACCATAAAAATAAGGGTCATCAAGGGGCCTCCCACCAAAAGGTCTATCAAAGGTTTCTGGAGAAAATGGTTGTCTCCTAGGATGAACAAAATGTTCATGCCTTTTCGCAGGTGCATCATGCCAAGGTCTATTAAAGTTTGATCTTGATGGGCCCACAGCCTCACGATAGCCACCTCTTGATGGCCTCACAGCATCATGATAGCCACCTCTTGATGAACCCGCAGAATCATGGTAGCCACCTCTTGGTGGGCCTCTTCGCCCTCCTAATGTAAAAGTTAGGAGGTGTTAGAAGTATAGTTTTCAACAAATTTGGAGAAGTTTACACATGAACAATGAAATGAGAGTTTCTTTGGGGAGGGGCAGAAAGAGAACCTTTTCCATCAAATTGCCTTCCTTGAAATGCAGCATAACGATCAACAAATTCATATTCATGAGGACCCATTCTACTACTCTGGCCACGTCCACGATGATAGAAACCACGCCCACGCTGAAAATTTGGCCAATTAAAGTGACGTCCCCCACGCCCAACAGCTCTTCCTATAGAACCCCCAGGAAAATGTAAATTGACGATCACAAACTATTTAAAGGAAAAGACTTTAGACCTATTCACTAAAGTTACCAAATCTTGAAAAGCTTCCATTGCCAGCACGATCAATAAGGAAACCACCACGCATTCCACCTTTAACAGCCTGAGTTTTGGGCAAAGGATTTGACAGCCTAGCCTTCACTCTTATCTGGAAAGATATAACGAAACAAAACCATCAATTCACGCCACCTCTTCGATGAGTTTGGACACAAAAGACAAAAAGAATGTAAGATAAATACATAGTTATGTACACAAGGGTTCATTCAAATGCCTATACGAAGACGGTTGAAGTCTGACATTGCTATAAATATAAGATATGAGGAAAAATTAAGATGCAGAAGAAAAGCAATAAAAAAGCTTTAGGAATTCACATCCAAGAGAGAAAGGGAAGTAGGAGTGCATGACGAGTCTTGTGTAAGGCTTTGCGACTAGATCATGAATCACGGTTAGAGAGTAAATGGCTCAACGGGGGAAAAGTTCATTCAGGAAGTATAATCAGAAAAACAGAATAAGAGGAAGAAATTAAAGTGAAAAAGGAAATACCAAATTGGATGAATCATTTAATATGAAACTTGCCTTGGAGTTTCCATCATCTAATTCTTTATTGTTTATTCCCTCAATACAAACAACAGCAGATTCATGGGAGGAGAAATCCACAAATCCAAAATCCTTCCTCTTCGCAGTTGACATATTCCGAGCAAGCACAACTCTTACTATTTCCCCAAAACCTTGCAAGAGCTCCCTAACACGGTCTTCATCCCAATGAGGAGGAAGCCCATCAAGAAATACTGTTTTCACCTGGGCCATAACTTCTGGATCAGGTTCACGTATAGGTTCAGCAAATGCTACTTTGGCCGTCCTCTCAGAATGGCCAAATACAACATCAGGCTTCTGAAGCCTCTTGTATGCAGTCATGGCATCAGCATGGCATGAAAACTCAAGAAATGCAAAACCACGACTCCTCCCCTCATGTTGAACATCTGGGACGAGAGTGATACTCTCAACACCTTCAATTCCATAATCCTTCAACTTTTGTCTTATCTGCAAACCAAACACGCTATTAGTAAACAGTTAAAAGCTCCAGGAGCTAACATCCACTGTACTTATCAGCACTTGCCGCTTCTTTTGTCCATGTGTTACATATATTCCCCAAAAACAAAGTGTCATTATCCTCACTTGGTGCAGTCCCACAGCGCTTTCCATGAATCTGCAATATTCGACTTGTCAGGATGAAATTTATATGGATATGAAATGTTAATAGTTATGAGAATTATACCACCGGGTTTTTCATTTCCATCAAAGCACGCTTTGCATGCTCCTTGTTTGCAAACTTCACAAATGCATATCCCTTATTCTTATTGATAGAAAGATTCCTGTGCAGTCGGACTTCAACTACGTCACCAACATTCTGAAAAACCTTCCTCACATCTTCCTCTGTGGCCTCCCTATCCAAGCCACCAACAAATATCTCATATTCTTTCTTAATCTTGCGCTCCTTGGCAATTGCTGTTAGTTCTTTTCTCTCTTCATCAAATGTTTCTGCTCCTCCTAGATCCTCCTCAGGATCTTCTTCCTCCAAGTCATCCTCACCATGATCTTCAAAATCCACTCTATCACCATACTCTTCATATACCTCATCAGCGCCAAAGTCATTTTGCTCATCCTGAGCATCTTCACCTTGTGGTTTGTCTTTCCTGCTTATATCTATGTCAACCGTCTCTTTTTCGGGCTCCTCCTTCACTTCCCTTCCTTTGTCTACACTGTCAGGTTCATCATCATTGAAGCTTTTCGCAATGACATTCTGAGATACAACTACTTCCGTCATAGGTTGCTTCTGTGCAGATTCTTCAAAAACTTCAACAATTGATACCTTCTTTTCTGAATCAGTATGTCCTTCCGTTGCAAATTTAGCAACATTTCCAACCAAGGACCGCCCAATTTCCACGTTGGTCTGTTCATCCTTTCTGAATTCTCCTACTTTTTCTTGAATCAGTTTTTCTTTCTGAGAATTTTCAGAATCCCTTCTCTCCACTACTTCCTCCTTTTCGCTCTCATCAACCCTGGACTTTAGAGCATCTTCTTCATTAGTTGGTGTCTGTGCAGAAACAACTTTCTGCATTGCAGGAGTTCTATTAGCCGGAACTTTCCTAACCACCCTCACCACTTTCCTCACTACTCTTTTTCTAGGAGCAACTTTAGCATCCGGCGTGACCGAAGCAGAAGCACCTGGCGTTTGCGCTTCTTCAACCACTACACATAACGATGCGTGTCAAGAAGTACCATCGAATCAGTCAACTCAATAGATTAAAAACATAACTAAATTACATACATATATCTTCAAAGGTAGTTACATTCATTCCAAACTAAACATAACAAACACAAACAAAAAGCTCAAGCAAAATGTTGAAGCTAAAAGAATCTTTATGAAACGCAAAACAAGTAGTACTAGAAAACTACCTGAAGCTTGCCCGGACTTAGAATCAGAACCGATACTCGACGGAGTGGAGTTGTTGCACTTCTCCAGCTTCAGTTTGGTTACAGAGCCGTGCGTAGTCGCTGCGGAACTCGGAGTCCCCGATTCGGCTGGCGGATTTGAACCTCCTTTCGCAGCAGGTTTCTTCGCTGGCGGCGTTCTTTTGGAAGTAAGAGCATTCTTAGGCTTCATAATAACAATTACTGAGAGTTGACGACTTTACCAATTATGGAAACCCTAGCTATGAACTGATGATAAGAGACAGAAAAGAACAATTGTTTGTCAGTCTGGTTGTTCAATCAACGTAGATTTTTCAGAGGTCGGAGGTGAAGATAGAACTCAGATAAGGGTGAAACGATATGTCTTCCAGGGGACCAATCGACGGCATATTCTTCTATTTCGGTGCGAAGTTATGCTAATCTCAGCCGCTGAGGATACGACACGTCGGGTCAGGAAATAGTCGGCTTACCAATTTTGCACAAGACACGTGACCAAGTATCTGGCTGATGTTTTTTATGTAATTAATGTTATGAAAAATAAATACACAATTTCAATCATTTAATTTTTAAAATTTCAATTAACATCTTAAATTTTATTATTAACAAATAAATAATAATTTTATTTACAATATATTTCAAAAACATTCTATTTAACTAAAAGATAAAATAATATTTCTTTATTTATTTAGTGAAATTAAATTTTAAGATGTTAAATAATATTTTAAAAACTTAGGATGTAAAATTATTTTTAAGGAAGAGGAATGTACAGCATAAAATCACAAATGCCTAATAATATCATATTTTGTTATATAACTTTTTTTTTGAAAGATTAAAGTTTGATATTAAATTATATATACAAATTAATTTACAAAAAGATATAACGTATTTAAAGTTGATTTAGTTGGATCTCAAATTTAAATTGGGTGGCTTAGACTTAATACAATAAAATCATGAGTAAAATTAATTGAATTTAAATATTTTATGTGATTGACTTTAATTTAAATGAAAAATCTAAAATATTGTTTATTTTATTTATAAACTTTACCTAAATTTGAAATTTATCAAAGTGAAATTACTTATTTAAAACAATTCATTAGCTAATTGAAACTTCATCAATCGATATTTATGTAAATGTTTTTCTTTCAAAATATCTCGCAATTTAATATAAATAATAACAACTTAATGAAACCTTATAAAAAGAAAACACAAATCGCAGTTCCTAGCAGGCATGCTTCGGCCCAGTTTGAATACTGCTGATCTGTTAAGCTTAATGCTTACAGGTTTCGGGTCAAATCGACCCGTTGGATCCAACGTTCATCCGGCAGTGGTCGACCCAAACATTCCGTTAATCTAGTTAAGCCCAGGTGCGATAACAGTTACGTGCTAACTTTGGTTGATTTCTTGTTCTGTTCACTACCCTACAAAAGAAAGATCGGAGTTTTACTGGGTTTTCCATCGGAGCTCGACATGGGTGCTTCGGAGTCAGCTCTCTCAAATTCACGGGTGATGCTCTAATTGCGCTTGTAAAATAGTTGAATATCTTCCCGTTAAATTACCTAGCCAGTCATATCGTTAACAACTGTTTTTGAATTGGCGTTAAGAGACCTGCGGACCAGATTACTACTGTCTCCGAGCGAGCTGAAACTGTGGATCCCATTTTGGAGAGACTAAAATCGCTCCAGATCGTGAGTTTCTTGCCTTCAAATTCGAACAATTGCAGTTCTGCATATTTGACAAAATCGATCCTTCGATTCAATTTGGAGTTGAAATTTAATTTGTAAGGGATTTGATTGTAGACAAGACCTATATTGACGACCCCCCCTAAGGAAGAGACCAGCTTGACTGACATTTTGGTGAGAAAGCCAACGTCTTCCTCAACTTCGGGTAAGATGAGGACTTGAATAGTAGGCTTGAAAATTCGCTTGGTTTCTGTACTAGGCATACTGTTTATCGAATGAAAATTCGCTTGGTTTCTGTACTAGGCATACTGTTTATCGAATTTTTCTCCAAAAAAATCACTCATCTACTAATAATCGTCTGCCTTCACTCTAGAATTACAATGCAGATGAAATTAAGGCATCTACTAATAATCGTCTGCCTTCACTCCAGAATTACAATGCAGATGAAATTAAGGAACTCCGATACGATTATTAGTATAAAAGACCTGAAACTAGAAGTTGAGAAATGAAATTTTAGGTGTTTCTCAACAAAGAAATATGATAGCAAGGAGCTCCCATAGCTTCTTCTTCCTTTTGATGAGCCGACTCGATCTGATCTTGCTACTTGCTATCAAAATATCCCGTAGGAGTGGTTGCTGCACATTAAACACGTTCAATTTTAAAGTTGGATGTTGCTGCTCCGCTACTCTTGATATTCACCATGTGCTCAAGGTCATCTTAGATGACTTCTAAGTTTGATTTTTGGGCATATATCCGAAATGTGGGCAAGAATTAATGAACATGCTTGTGGCTTCTTCATTAGGCGAGATTATCCACATGTACATATTATGTAGATATAGCAAAGATGTAACGGAGCATGGAATATTATTGAAGGGGCAAATTGATCTCGGTATTTATGGTCATATTTAAGCCACTCATTTCATGAAATTGCCTCTAAACATTCTTCAAGCCCGCTCGCATTTGCATCCCTGTTCATGATATCCAAGCTTTTCAATCCCTATTTGAAATAATTCACCTTTATGTATTAATTGCAACTTTATCTTGTATACTATTCTTATCTGTTTAATAGTCTGAATTTTTTATGTTGGCATCTTCTATTTTAAATGTTTGATATAGCTACTGTAAGTCCAAAGGTGCTTCTGGAGCTCTTCTCGATGTTCCGTGATTGGCAAGAGGGGAAGGTCACGGAGATCAGCCAGATGCAGGTTTGCTGTGTTATGCTTAATACTGTGGCTAAAGAAAAATTCAGTAAATTATGTCATATCAGAGCACTATAAACGCATAAGACGGATCAAAGAAGGTATCCATTTAAATGTGGCTTTAGCTTCATTAGAATTAGGTTGAACTTGAATATCATAGAATAATGCATGAATAATCTCCGGTATGGCCGAAGTGGCATAGAAAGCAGTCAAAAGGTTAATTTGTTATGTTTGAACTTTCAAGCTTGAATTATGATTAACATTTGAGATATTTGAAGTTAGCATCATCTACATTTAGAATTGCTAATCCTCTGATAGACGAAATGAATGTCAGACCTACAAGAACTAAATTACAAGATTTGGTACAATTGTTTGATGAAATTGTCATGCTTACCCGAACTACTGTAATTGGAAAGAAGCCACAATGGAAATAATATTCTAAAGTTTCTATAAGAAACTTAAAAGTTGAATGCCTGGTCCGCAATTTACTTCTGTCCAGGAAAAGTATTTACGAAAAATAAAGTTAATTTGCTGAATGTTATTGCAGGAACAGATAGAAAATAAAATAGAAGTTGCAGATGCCTTGGCAGTTAAACTTTTGAACCGCTATAATTTTTCAGCATCAGCAATGAAGACTACTTCACAACATCTATCTCAAGGTAGTCAGCCTGCTCATCAAAATAGCTAAATTAGAGTGAAATACTGACTTGGGAAGGGGGACGAATGCCATTAATTTAAAGCTTGCCTGACCCAGACTCAGTATTTGCCTCGCCATCCTTTGAATCTTCCTTTTTTACTCTTCTTTAAGTAGTTTTACTCTATCAAGATTTAGGCTTTAACTAGCTCTACTTCGGATTCTATTCCTTTCAGTTCCCGCACTGAAGGTAGAGATTGGGGAGCTCAAAGGGAGGTTGACTGAGGTTATTAGTAATTGTGATGCTCTATGCAAGAGAATTGCAGCCGAGGGACCAGAACCTCTCCGGTCATCTGTTAAGCCATTTGCAATTGCCAATGCCAACGCTGAACTTAGCTGTAGTTCTTTGCAAAGAATTTTACCATCCAAGGAAGACAAGGCTGAATGATGATTTTACTATGTTTTTTATGTTCTTAAATATAGTCATTAATCAACCAATCATCATCTTTGAACTTGCCCCATTACCTTAAACAAGTGCTAGAGGGTGAGTTTTTTCTAAGCTATTAGGCTAAAAAGTGAGACAACTTGGTTTGAAATCACCCCATCTGCGATTCCTTTCGGAAACATTGGTCCATGGTAAGCACTGCCAAAAACAAACGGAAAGCCAGTAAGTAAGTTGCTTTCCTGAAGCACAGAATTTGGCCGTCGGTGCCTTCTCAATGACAAGCACATCATGCAATGCAATGCAACGCTACACACTACGTGGCTTCCAAGAGGCAACTATTTCCATGGAATTTTTCTAGGGAACAGTGGCATCTCATCAATCGAGAGGCATGCGACTAGAAACGTGCTTGCTTAAGTTGACAAGTAATTAAACAAAGAACACCAGGTAGCCCAGCATTCCCCTTCAAACTATAACTCATTTCGATGCTGCTGGAAAAGAAAATGAGAAATTTGGCTTAAAACTTTCCATCTTTAAAATCAAAGCCTGTCGGTGGCATCCATGCAACAAGCATCAACGAGCTTCCTCTCTCTTTTCGCCAATTCTATATCATCATCAGCCATCTTCTTCTCCAACTGCTCAAACCCAAATCTAGGCTCCCAGCCAATAACCCTCCTCGCCTTGCTAGAATCACCCTTCTATCCCTCTTGTCAATCACCACATGGTCCTTTGAGTGCAAGCCCACTTGCCTAAATGCCACCTACAAGAACTAGTCCACTATGTGTGACTCCTCGTCTGCATTTTCCTTGCCTACAAACTCTAGTCCCTCGATGCCTGTTGGACAATTTAGTTATTTTTTATATAACTGGGCAATCATTAATTGTATTTTTTAGTTTTTCAATAACTTATCTGTTAAGTTACGTAATTTGATCCAAATAAAGATAATAAAGTGACTCAATAAATGATTTAAGTCAATGGAACGAAGTCCAGAAAGAGAATAGATCCCGATCAGTATAGACCAGACTTATATTGGGCCTGTAATACGAAAGACCAATATGGATGTTATATATAATGATTAAGATCTTCTACAATTGCTCATATCATTCATAAGTATACGGATTCTCTAACCCGTTAAGAACGTTTACGTTTTGATAAAACTATAGAAAGACGTTAGTCACGCGTTGGTGAACGATTTTTGTGAAGGTCCCAGAAGATGGAAGCTTGTTTTGGCCATATAAACTGCTTTAAAAGTTAAAATGGAACCGAAATTAGGTATTCTGCATTTCCTTCGTTTAGTACCCTTTCATGAACGATTCAGGATACGTAATAAGGTTTATGCTACGTGTTATACGTGGTATTAGAGTGGTTATGTGATCGGGTTTCAGGAACTGATTATTTGAAAGTGGTATACATGAGGGTTTTCATCCATTAGGGTTTTGTTCGTTTTTTATTCATTTTTTGAATTTTTTACGTATATGATTACGTAAAAGTGGTATATATAAGGCTAGCTATGAAAGACGACTCAAAAATAGTCATAAAGTGTAAAAAATGGGTCCCAAGGTTGCCAAAAATCGTCCTCCCCATCGAAGGGCAATTACACTGTCAAGCGTGTGCACCACACATAGCCTTCAAGCGGTTTGGCTGGCATGTGTTTGCGTTGTACACGCCAGCCATAACCAATCATGTGGCACAACAGGTCTATGGACATTTGTTGACATGTGCAATGCTGCGCCTTACGTGACCTGCTCTCCCAGCATATACGTCGCACTCTCCTGCCACGTGTCTTGACACATGAACAACGCAGATGGGGACACATGGAAGGCATGTGCAATAAAGGCGCATGAGCACATGGTGGCACATGTTGCACACATACCAACAGTGACTGCGTGTGTGGCTGGGGTGTGCATGCAATGACGTCAGCGCTACAATACTGCTAATATTTGCACCAAAAAAAAGAAAATTTTCAGAATTCTCATAAGGGAGCCCTAGGTTCTTTTGGGTCAATTTCCAGGTTATAAGAATTTTTTAAGTGATTTTTCAATTTTTCTAGATTTATTACGTTGGTAATTGGATTTCGAAAAAAGATTTTAAAACCTTTTAAAGCCAATTTTGAGCGAATATTCATGCTCTAAATTGCACATAAGGGAGACACTTAAGGTTTCGTGTCTCATGTGGTAGGTTTAGTAGTCAAAAAAGCATGATAGTTATTCTTATTGAGATTTTTTGAGATAAAAATCTCAAATAAAGTTTAAAGACAATGTTTTTAATACTAGTACGTGATTATTTGACTGTGCATTTGATTTTTTGCATTTATTGATGATTTTCACATATAGTATACCTATATAGGAAGTGAGGATAACATAAAATCTCTTGTGTTTGTGGACCTTCTGAGATAATGATGAGGATGTAGTCACCAAAGTGGCCTTTCATATCAGTATTTTAGATTGTTCTACTTACATGTCTGAGGATGTCTCTGGTCTTATATTTGATTATTTTACCCACAGATGTTGGCCTTATATAGGATTTTAAGATGCACATAAAGGCATTAGATAGAGGAAAGTCATTGCTTAAATGATCTATTCACTCAAAGGTGGTAGTGTCATGAGAGTTGGTAGTTTGTATTCTGATCATTTTTATATGGAAGTCTAAATGCATTTTATTATGTATTCAGCCCAAAGGTGTTTCATAATATGTGTGATCATATTCTTGGTATAAATATTATTTTAATGCTTTAAGTATCACTGTTATCCTACATTTATGCTGATCTTCACATTTTCTTTCTATTTTGCAATCACCTTTTTTGTAAACAACAATGTTGTCACTATTGAGCCTTTGATCGATTTCAATTTCAATTTCAAAAAGTGGAAGAAGGATGTTGAGTTTGCCTTGGAAAAGGTCTATATCAATATAGTGATGCATATAGAGAGAACTTCTCCATTTACTGATATCAACTTAGAAGCTGATAAGGCAGTTATGGCAATCCAGGACGGTTAAATAGGATATGTTACTTGACTGTCAAAAGGTCAATCCCATATCATCTACTTAGTGGATTACCGGACACAGTCATAATAAAGGAGTTTATGGACAATATTTTCCAAAGGTACAAAGTGTCTTTCCATGCGGAGTAGAGAGCACCTTGATTAAAGAGTTATTTTACATGAGGTATACAGGAGAAGGAAGCGTCAGAGAGTACATCATCAAGATGGTTTATATTCAAAGTAAACTGAAGGCACTCGATGTACCCATTCCTGACACGCTCATAGTGCATCAAGCACTTAATACTCTTCCATGAAAGTTTGAGATGTTGGTGACATCATACATCTCTCAGGATAAGACCTGGGACTTCAATGCCCTGATTTTTTTGATGTGATGCAACTGAGGAGAAGCTTAATAGTTCTCCTCATACAACCCGATCGAAGGAAAGATTTAAGGTTTAGATGTTCAATCGGTAGTGAACTGCTATAAAATTGGTATATAATAAATAAGAAGTAAAACTTATAACAATAAGTAAAAATAAAATATTTTATTGAAATAAAAATACACCATTGTCTATTATTATATAATGAATTAATAATAAATAAATATGAGTCTAATATAAATATTAAAATAAAAATAAAAATAAAAATTATTTTTCTGAAGGGGTTGTGTCTCATCATCATCAAAAGCTCCAAATTCTCTAATGTTATTTAAAGATTCATAAACTATGCTTTCATCTAAAGTATTTGCATCAATTTCTTCTGTTGTATTAAAATAAATTACAACTTAGTAATGTATGAAATCATTCTCAATTGTAAACTTGTAATAAAATATAATTTTAACTTAAATATGATCAAAATAATCAGTAGATGTTCTTAATTCATTCGTTGTAACAAATGTATTTTCTTCATAAATCGTCTTTTAAGTTCATTATAATCAAGATCAGGTAATGGTTCTTCTTCTTCGATCAAAAAATTAATACGTTCAATATAATTAATATCAACTGGATCATATATTCTCTTCCTACTAAATGTTCTAAATACATAATAGAGAAATTATAAAATCAATAATAAAAATAAAATTATTGAAATAAAATCAAAATTATAAAATAGTAAAATACCTGTTCTTCATTATCAAATTATAAGTAACGTAAATAAGGTCATTAAGTCTTTAATATTCCAAACAATCTTGTTTCTTTATATGAATACGTTCAAAACACTTCAATTACGTTCACAACTTGAAGTAGAAATTGTTTGATTGAATAACCTAATAGCGAGTTTTCTCAATGTTGGAGCACTGTCACCGAATAATCTCCACCACTCATCTGTATTTTAAATTAATAGTTATGATAAAAATATATATTAATGAATTAAAATTTAAAAGTATAAAACTTACCTGGCTGCAT
>JANJEY010000236.1:17350806-17369861 GCA_024703695.1 Erythroxylum cataractarum
TCCCACGAGCTTTATAGCTCACCCCCTCTAATCTCCCCCATTCAGGTGACGAGCAAGAGATCGAGTGAGTCACGAGTCACGGCAGCACTCCTTTTTGTCATGTTTATTTTTGAGCTTTAGTTACATTTCAAGTATTATTGGTTCAAGAGTATTTTCTATTTTTGGCTCTTAAACTCAAAGTTGTAATTTGGTTTGAGATATTCGTAAAGCTTTATGAAACCCATCTTTTGGAGCATGAATTATGGATTTTTTTGCTTAAATCACATGAAAGCAGGTTTCAAGTTTGTTTTCCAATAGGCCCATTAATCTCCCGCGGGTCTTTGCCTTAAATGTATAATTATCATGTTACACCTCATGCATACAGTACCACGCTCTCATGTCCGATGTTGGGCTCTGGCAGCGGGGTCCAACAGGTTCCTTTAAGCAAGTTTTTAAGCAAGGAATCCAAGGTGGGTTATATGTTTATAGTTGAGTTAATGAGCCATAAATAGTTTTCCAAACCAATAGAGTTAAATGATTTTAAATCGCTTCAAAAATATTGCATTTATTACTGTTTAAATGTTTTAAGAAATTGCTACATGTTTGATACATGAATCTTGTTGATGATTTTTGAAATGAAGATGGAAACGATATTTGAAATATATTATGATTATGGAAATCATGTTTTCGAAATGTGCCTTTTGGGCAATATGTTTACAAGTCATGAAATTCATGTTTGTGTGGGTTAGTGGCAGTCCATTCTATTATGTCACATGCACATTGACCATGTCAAAGACTTCTTGTGAGACCTTGAAAATTTTCCAATTATTATTGATTGTTTATTTAATTATTTATTTAGGTTTTCGTTCATTATTTAACTGTTTGATTATTTTTTGAATTTAGTCATTAATTTAATGGCATGAGTAGAGATTAGAATTAGATGGAAGCATTAGAATTAAGCTAGAATTAATATAGGAAGGCTAGAATTAAGTTAGCTTAAAGGAGTTAGTAGATGGATTAAATGAAAGAAGGGGGCAAAATGGGAAGGGCAAGGTAAATGAAGGGTAAAGTGAGGAAAAGACCATTAAAAATGTTTTTGAATTAGAAGGAGAAGATAGAAGTGTCGTGAGAACCAAAGAGAAAGAAGAAAAAACGTGAAAAGGAGAAAAGAAGAAGGAAGATTATAGGAAACTTGAACGGAAGAAGAAAGAAGAAGAAAAAGAAAAGGAAATCAACTTGTTGGAGGTAAGTTTTCATCTTTCTTCTAGCTAGGTTCAAAAAGGGATTAAATAGAGACTAGGGTTTGTGTTGGGAATGACGGAAGAAAGAAGAGGAAGATAAAACCAATTTGATTTTGGGTTTCTAAGAAAGGGTTTTGGTTTTTCTAGTATAGATGGGCTATGGGTAGGTTAGGTTTAAATTCAATTTTAGCATTTCTTTGATTCTTGAAGTTTTATGAACTTTTATTTGAATATGTATTAAATAGAAATTGGTTTATTTGAAGGGAATCAAGAAAACCTTACTCGAGAGCAAGAGGAAAGACAATCTTGAGCTTAAATTTTCAATAAAAATTAGGTGGGTAATAAGTTTATAGTTGTTGTGTGATGGACAAATGCCCTATTTGTATGTTTATGCTTAAATTTCGTGAATTTGAATTGTTATGAAGATTTAAAAATGCATGATGAATTATGACCATGTTATACCTTGAAAAAAGTTATAACATTTTGAATTGAATGAAAAGAAGAAAAGCATGAAATATGAGAATTAAAGAAATGTAAGAAGCATGAGAGTACGAATTTGTGATTGACTAAATTGAGCATAAATTTGTTTGTGATTGGGCAAGAGAGGAACTCGCTTCATTAGTCACGTGCACACTGATCTATAGCCTTCTCCCGGCTGCCCGCTTGTGGTCAAGAGATCCTAAGAAATTGGATTCGTTTTGTTCATGGTGTCAACTTCAGTTTCTTCGTTTTTTTCCACAAAACTCTCGAGCCATTTGTTGTGCATATCATTATTACTATATTGAGTATGATGCATAATTGAGTGTTATGCTTTGGTAGATAATTACATGATATGCTTTATGTGATGACATTTTTGCTAATTATGAGTTATGAGATGAATTGTGAATTATTGAATCGCTAGACATATGTGTATAGATGTTTGTTTGTTTGGCTCATTGTCGATGGCTATAAATGTATTAGCCATTGAGTCGTGTAGCTCACCCCACTATTCTTCTCTCAGGTACAACACAAGACAAGCGTTAAACCTTGTAAGACATCGAAAACTCTAAGACATTAGATACATTTGTAACTAAGTTAGTGGCTAGACTTTTGGATAGCTTTATAAGCATATCAATCATGAGTATCCTTTTGTATTTTGTATTAAGTTTGATGTGTATGTTGATATGTAATTAAAGCTATTTATGAACATTTATTTTTTTTAGAAATGAGAATGAGAATTTAAGGATTTCCTTTTGTGCATGATTATGCTATTTTATAGGTTGAGTATGATGGTTGTGGAAGAGGAATAAGTATGTGCGCATTCTTCCTTGTTGAAGTTGCAAATGGTTAATTGTTTTAGAGTAGCATGTTGGAGATTGAAAAGGTTGTATGGGATGGGTTACTTGAGGTGAGGTTTAAGAGTTATCGAAAGGTATTTAGTAGTGGATTAATATGAAGAGATATTGCATTTAGTAAGCTTTCCTAGGTGTAGAAATGGTGTTCAGAATTCAAAGGAAAAACTGTATCGATCTAAGTAGAATTAGCCAAAGTTGTCTTCTTGAAAGTTGTAGTTTATCTTTCTAGCTTTCCAATGATATATATTATGAGATTTTTGGATATTGGAATTGGGAGATATGATTATTAGAAAATTGTGATGCTGCATAGGATGGTCTTTAGTGACAACTTCTTTGTTTTGAAATTTTGACCCTTATAGAGACAGAAATTGTTTTTAAGTTCTTCATGAAAGTTGTAGATCTTTCTTTAAGCTTTATATTGATATAAAGTTTGCAAAATTGAGAGTTCTGGATCAAAAGTTATAAAGATTTGAAGTTGGGTATGCGACATTGGTGTTTGAAGGACGAAAGTCCAAGGGTGAAAGTCGCTGACTCTGGATGCTTAAGGGTGAAAGTCACCATCGTGCAAATGTACGATAGCGACTTTGAAGTTTTTAGGAGAAAATGAACATTCGATGGTGTTTTGACCATAACTTCTTCGTCTGACCTCCAAATAGCTTGATTTTTGAAGCATTGGATTCCTAACACATTCCTCTACCTATCTACAAAAAATTTATAAATTTTGGTATTAATTTGAAAAATATGGATTGAATCAAAGTGAGGGGATCAGTTGGAAGAGTATGAGTTGGATATTTTTACTAAACATGCTTCAGTATTTTGGCGATATCTTAATCCATAGAGCTCCAAATGTGATGATTCTTGTCTCTAAATAAACTAGAGACATAAAAATACAAATTATCTAAAGAAATCAAATTTAATTCAGTCTTTAAGACTTTGAATTTCTGGAGTGAAATTGAGGATAGTGTACTGCTTCAGTATAGCAACAGCCCAAAAATGTTTGGGCTAAAAACTTTTGAATTTTTGAACCAAATTAAATGATTTTAGTGTCATTAGAAACTTAATACAATGGGGAATAAATGTTATGAAGTCAATTGAAATTCTAGTTTGAAGTTTCCCCAAAATCCGTTCTAAAATAAAAGAATGAATTTGCTCACATTTTGTGACTTCGAATGTTGGGCTCCGAAAACGGGGGCTAACATAACTGATCTATATGCATCTCCTTTTCAAACATTTCTCTAATACAAATATACGAATGAGTAGATCCAAGGTCAATCAATGCATGCACTTTAGAATTAAAGAGAGAAACAATACCAGCAATGACGTATGGTGCATCTTAATCCTCACGAGCTTTTAGTGAATAAACTCGAGCCGAAGCAGAAGGCATAACTAGTTGATTCACAATTTCTTAATGGTAACTCGGATTAGGTCTATTCTGATTATATCCTCATCGATCTTTACCTCGTCCTCTATTCCCAACAGATGCATGAGAGACATCCCTATTAGCTTGTGATGTCTGAGCTTGTATGAGAGGGCAATTAACTTTCTTATGCTCAGTACTATCATAGTGAAAACATGCACCCGTAGCCCTTCAACAAGCACCCCAATAATAAGCAGAACAATCAGGGCACTTCGGGGCACCAGAAGCTCGGTCTTTAGACGAACCCCTACCAGAAGTAGTCATTAAGGAATAGTTTTGTCGCTTTCCCCGAGTGCTAGATCCCTGAGTAACTTTCGGTGTAGAGGAAGTACCTTCCTGACTTCATTTACTCGAGGACTGTTCTCCTCCAAAAAAGCTCCTCCATTGATTTCTTTCTTTCCTGACCATTTCCTGTCTCTTTATTTTCATTGGAGCCTATACCAGCAGATGGTAAGTCACTTGCTGCAACAAAGTAAACGCTGCCAGATGCTCCTTGATGAAGTCATGCAAAGCATCCTTAAACTGGTGACATCGAAACTCCTTAGTAAACACAGATTCAGGATTATACTTACCGAGTCGGTTGAATTCCAAATCATATTCAGCAACTGATAAGTTTCTCAACTTCAAATTCAGAAATTGCTTCCACTTATCCTTTTCATAAGCCTCTATCACATACTTAGCTTTGAATTCTTAGGCAAAGTAATCCCAAATCAGGGGCACAGGTAGCTGCAGATTTCTTAGAACAAACTTCCACCATTTATAGGCCACTCCCTGAAGAAGAGAGGCAAAATAGTGTACCATCTGCTGTGATGGACATCTGATCTCATCCACTACCCTCTTCACCTCTTCACCTTCTCAATCCAGAATTCAGCCCTCTCTGATTCCTTTAAAGACATTCCAGTAAATTCCTCGGCTCCGTAAATTTCCAGCTGATCAATCGGAGCCTAAGGTGTTGTCATCCGATACAATAGTATCATCATATCCTACGACAACTTTATTAAAGCCTCTCTCTGAGCTGGAGGAGGAAGTGGCACCTCAGTTTCTCCTTGATTGTCTCCAGAAGGTCCAGACTTTGCTGGACGAGATCGTTTAGGATTATTACTCTCAGCAACCTCGTCAACGACTTCGCGAGATCCATCCATCTTTAATTCTATAGATAAAACATAGGACACCACATTAGACCAAACACAACTTGTACACTCAAATAACAATAGTTAAGCGCTCCTTAAATCAGAATCGCCAAAACTATGGCTCTGATACCGAAAAGGTGCTGCACCCCAATACCCCTGGGAGGATACGGGAGTGCCACATCGAACTCACAAATAAATAAATAAAAACAGACTGATTCGAAAGCATTTCAAAGCATAATAAACATTCATTACATGTATTTTCAGAAACTGAAGCAAACATACATTACAAATCATTCCAAACTTGTTCAAAACATATACACATTATATCACATGAACATAATACCAATTTGTTTCAAAAACCGAAACCAGCTTAAAACGTAGTTATTACAAAAACTTACAACAATTCAGAGCGATACACTTTATATACAAGCCAAGATAAACTCAAAATACATTTTTTTTATCAAAACAAGACTCAAAATCCATTGGCTATTGTGGTTGACTCGTCCCAGTCTTTACAATCCTCGCTCTGAACCTATACGGGGCAATTCTACTGTGCTAAACATATAGCTTAGTGAGTAATAACTAATCTATATATCAAGTGATAACTCATCATACTGAATCATCTAATAGCATAAGCATGTATTAACATATTGTTTTAACAATAAATCAAACTTAATGCATTTCAGAACAGATTTTATTATTAACAGAGCTGAATATCAAAAGAGGGTATAAACCCTTCAGAATAAGAACACAATTTTGTTTATGGTGGAATCAAACATATATCAGAATACAAAATCAGATGACTGTTAAGCCATTTACAGAAGTGGGTAGCGGGATTTATATAGGAGAGACCAAAATCTCGACACCGAAGTATCACATGAGAGACCGAAGTCTCGACATCGAAGTATCACAGGAGTAGCTGCAGACCCTTCTAGGCATGCCTATTTACACACAACTAGGTCTCAATATTTTTAAAACAAAACAAAGTCATTTCAAACATTTCATGTGCCAAGCAAGTAGTCAATCATATTTACATGCAAGTAGCACTTCAAATGATATAAACATGCATCAAATGCCTCAAAAAATCATTGTCTGGAATTCAGAACACAATCAACATAAATCAAATTCAACAAGCAAAACAAATAAGGCGTGACCATCTAAGATTACTCACAAAAGCTCCCTTATTGCTTATTGCCTCGAAGTCCCAGCAATATTTGGAAGTGGTCGCACTATGCGTTCCTCTATAACATTTAACACATATATAAATCACTGTTGTGCATGAATAAGAATTCATTTATGTATACTGAATATGAATGATGCATGTTCATGACAAATTCTCGAGTATATTTCCTTACTAAACTGATATAAACATCAATTGTACTTCAAAAGTTCCAAAATTCATTCATCCAATTACTATCCCAGCTTTTGCTAGAAGCACCTCATTTGGGTTAACTTTGCATAATCAATAAGAATAAGAAAATGATGTATTTTTGTAACACTTTCTTATATAAAATTATTCCTCTATGTTTTAAGTCTCTATTGATACTAAGATCATTTAATTTGGTTCATTATTCTATGAGTTATGCTCAAAATACCACAGACTGTGTACCTTTGAATTTTTGGCCAGAGCATGATCACGAATTCAAGTTGTACAACCTATATCTCTCAATTACAATATCCAAAAACTTCAAACTTCACACCAATTTAAAGCTAAGAGAATAAACTATAACTTTGGTGAAGACACCTTAGTCTAGTTCGGCCTATAAATTTCTGTCCCTGGCAGTGCTACAGCCTAAGCCAAGATTCAAATTCAAACCAGATTTTGAAAGTCTTAGAGGTAGAATTAAAATTTGACTTCTTAAAAAAGTTGTAGACTTATATCTATAATTTAATCTGAACTATGAATCGCCTTATTTGGACATCTACAGATCAAGATATCATCAAAATACCAAGGCATGCTCAATAAAAACAATCATAAACTTATCAAATTTCTAGTTTTTCTTAAACAAATTCCAGGTCTGATTTGCATGACCGTTTTGACCTCGACAATGGGGTATTTAGGCAACATCTTCTCCTAATAAAATGTTCCTCAATGTTTTCAAAGTCTAATAACACCAATATCATGCATTTTAGTTTAGTATCCCATAAGTTATAATAAAAAATCCACAGACTGTTTTCATACCTCGACAGAACACCAATTTCAACTTCAAGCCAAATTTCCAAACCCTTAAGGGCATATTTCAAATCAATTCTTTCATAAAAAATGTAGTTCTATGTATCTAATTTACTCTCAAACAAACTCCATCCAATTTGGATATTCATAGATCAAGTTATGCCCTAAATACAGATGTATGTTCACTAAAATACTGCATATATCATATTCCAATGACTATAATGTTTCATCTTGTTAATCATATCACCAAATTTGCTTCTTCTTACACCACCCACACATGCATCAACACCATTTATGCATGGAGAAATCCACAAACATGAGAATGTTCACATTTTACGCATGCATCCAGTTATTAACATTAAAACCTCAATAGAAATCATTCGCACTATCATAAAACTTAAAGCATTACTTACTTGATTCACACTTCAATTTCTTCAGCAGAAATTCCAGAAATGGGGAGAGCATTTGAAGATTGTATTTTCAGTGAAAACAAAGAAAGGAGTTGCAGAAAATTTTTTCCTAATGCCTAGCTGTCCCTTTCTAAGGCTTTACACACGTCTCCAATGCATGTGTTACATGTGTCTTCCAAGTAAGGCAACCAATTGTCACTTAAATCTTTGTCCACATGTTACATATTAATAGATCCATTTGTGACTACATAATTTGTCTCTTATTTCAATATTTTTCCTATTCTTAAATACATCAAAATTTCAATAACTTTCCTAAAATTCACCAAAATTCTGAAATAATTACTATCATTACTAAATAAATTTTGTAACACAATTAATCCAAAATTCACACTTTAATCACATTAAAAATCACTTATACCTAAAAAATTTCAATAAATGCATGTACAATTATTTCATGAATGACAACATTATTCACGTGCATGTGTATGCCATATAATGCATGAAATGCATTTCTAAATTCTTAATAAATTCTTAAATAAAGCATCCCAGGGTTCTAACCCTAATCATGGGTTAATGGAATGTTATAACAATCCACCTTCGAAAGGTCTCTCCTTTGATGGAACTCTATTCAGTGAAAAAAAGGCTCAACACTGTCCACCAAATATCTTTTCACCATTTCCCGCATTACTGATGAGTTGCTTGTTATTAGAGATAATATTTCAAATGATGGTCTCGTTCTTTTTGCCCTAAATGGTTTAACCTTTGACTAGGAATCATTCATCAACACTATTAAGCATAATGGAACATCCATCTCCTTAGATGAGCTTCGAGCCAAATTACTCATCCATGAGCAATGTTTTTAATCCTACACTGAGCAAGGCTCCTCCACTCTAAGTTATGTAGCATTTATTGTCTCCTACACTGACCACCTTACTAATGAAGGGTGTGGCAACATCTAGGGTAGAAAAAGGATGCTCCTTGTGGGCCCCAACAAACCTAATTCACCTGGACCTTATTTTGCCTCTAATGTGCTTATAGAACCCTTAAATGGCCAAAATGTGCAAGCAATATTTTGTGGACCTTTTTCTCCACTAGGCCAGTGAATTTCTTTAACCCATCCATTAATCAAACCCCATATATAGCCCATTATTTTTTATAGGCCCTTAACCAAAGACGTTCCTCTTTTCCCTAATCCAATTACAACAATTAATCACCATCCCAATGCTAAATCTCCTGGAAATATGATCATATTGTTGTCTACTATCGTTTTTGGTATTTTGAATCTTGAAATTATTCCTATAAACCTTCTACTAATCATCAAAATATTCTTATAGCCTTCACTGCATTGAGCATTCAAAATCCTTTTGATAATTCCCTATTTACCTCAAGCATTAATACTGGAATGACTTTTCTCTATCTAATGCCTTAATGCATATCTTAAAATCTCATGTAAGGCCAACACCTATAGGCAAAATAACTAACCATGAGATTAGAGTCATCCCATAACGTGTAACCAAAACAATTCAAAATACTAACTTGAAAGGTCACTGTAGTGACTACATCCTCATCCGCACTCAAAAAATCTCTAAACATAAGGGATACCTCTTTATGTTATCCTCACATTCTTTACGGGCATATGGTATGTGTCAATGTAACATAAAAAAATGCAAAAATCTGAATGCGTAGTCTCATCGTCACACACTCGTGCTGAAGACATTATTTGAAAACTTCATTTGAGACTTTAGTAAAAGAAAAATCTCAGTAGAGTGTTTATCGTGCATCACCAGATACTAAACCAACCACCGGAGACACAAAATTTCAATTAAAAATGGTTTCAAAATGTCTCATATTCTTTTTTCGATCGACTATCATACAATCTCGAACACTGAATATGAGACCCGAGACACAAAAATATGAATTATCTCCCTCAAGTAATATCTGAAACATGAAAATTAACTTGAAATCGGATTCAGAATACCTTAACTCCTTTTTATGGAGTTAAACTTTAATTTATTACCAATGTAATAAATTCATAAAAATATGCCTTAACGACCAATGGTTAACGATGGCTCTGATGGGCGGTTTTGCTAGAATAGGCAATAATGAGATTATTGTTTTAATAAATGATGCGAAAAATGGTAGTGACATTGATCCACAAGAAGCTCAGCAAACTCTTGAAGTGGCGGAAGCTAACTTGAGGAAAGCTGAAGGCAAGAGACAAATAATTGAGGCAAATCTAGCTCTCAGACGAGCGAGGGCACGCCCTTGGATAATGCTCAAGGCTCTAGGCTGAGTAGCAGGAGCAACTTTTAATTTATTATGAGCTCAAACGATTGATTCAATAAGTTCTTGCCAGAAAAACTTACTTTATAACATTTTCAGACCTGAAAATTGACCCGAGACACCCCGAGACACCCTTACTGGAAATGTAGAATTTTTGTATTTTTTTTAAATTACTGTAGCTCCGTATGATTGACATTAGCCGTTGACGTGGGCGTCACATCGGTGCCATGGTGTGAGGTTGCACGTGCTTACGCGTCACACATTGCCCATGGGCAGACTTGCATCTACTATACAATGCGTGCTTCGCACACGCCACCACGTGTCCTCCATCTTAGCGTGCCACGTGGACGACTCAAATGGGCGCGTGATTAACACACACCCACTGTCCCACGTTCGTGGGAGAGGGGGTCACGAGTTGCACATGCAACGTGTCCATTACTTATTGGAGCGACTTGACGTAAAACGATTGACGCATGTAGCACACGCACCATCCGAATGCAGCTGCCTCCCGCTATTGTTATGTCGTCGAGCGTGTGCAGACGTCTTCTTGTTTCACTGACGTTGGAGGCGATTTTTGACAACCCATAACTCCATTTTTTGCTCCGTTCGACACATTTTTGACCCGTTTTTCATAGCTAACCTTATATATTCCACTTTTACGTAACTATATACATTAAAAAACTAAAAAACCATTCAAAAACGAAGAAAACCATATGAGATGAAAAATCGAAAAACCTTTGTTTCTGACAATTTGATCACGTAACCGCTCTGATACCATATATTATACGTAATATAGACTTTATTACGTGTCCCAGATCCACATGAAAGGATTAAAAACAAAGATAATACAGAATACCTTATTTCAATTCTATCTCTGATTTCGATGTCGATTTCGAGTTCCAAACGATCACGAATCTCCCAAGACCTTTACGGAAAGTGTTCACCGAGATACAGGCTAAGTCTTTCTACAATTTTTTCAATACGTAAGTTCTCTTAATAAGTCAGAGATTTCTTATGCTTACAATTGATTTGAGCAACCGTTAGAGACCTTAACGCTTATATAGCTTCTATATCGGTCTTTCCTATCACTAAGCCTTTATGAGTTTGGTCCACATTAATTGGAACCTATTTTTCACCCGAATTTGATCTATTAATCTAGATCATTTATTGAGTCACTTTATATCTTTATCTGAATTAAATTGCATAACTTAACTGATAATTTATTTAAAAACCAAAAAATGCAATTAATAGTCATCTAACTTTATGGGAAAGGACAAAGTTGTTCAACATTTTCTTGATTCTTGAAGTTATATACACAAAACTGAAACACATGCACCCGTTTTCTTGGAATTTTAGTTGTTTAAAGTACCTAAAACTTTTATGCGATTGTTAGTTTCCATTTTCCTTTCATAATTACAGTTTATGTTTATACCATTGTCTATTTAATGTAATATAGCTTTAATTTAACTTATTTGAGGGCGGATGTTCTTGTCTGATTATGATATTTTAGGGTGTGATGTTTCAGTTATAAAGGAGGTTGTTAACTGGAGCAACTAGAAGATTAGTTATAGTTGGGGATCTTCTGTCAATACAGTGGATGAAGCTACTTTCTGGCATGCCTTCCTAAGTTTCTCTCAATGTTGGCATTTATGTACATTTTCTTGTTCATTACAGTAGCGTTTCAGTTGTTAAAATACCAACTACAAATAAGAATTACGTGATACAACCTCTTCCTCCCAACACAATCTTGGTGACCCATATCATTGCACTAATGTCCTATTGCTGATAAGTCTGACGATTGTATTTGGAATATCATTCTCTCCGCAATCAGAAAAGAAAACTTTTGGAATACTGTCCTTTCCTCTGTTCATTTGAAGATGCAAAATTGTATCAACATATGGTTACTTGTGTTTTGTCTCATTGATCACGTTAAAGGACATTCTTAAATTCTTTCGTTCATTCCTTTCTTCTTTCATTATTAGAGGGTTACAGACAAAATTTAACCAGACAATTCTTTATGATAGCAACCTTTGCGCTGGAGATGCTACTGCACTACATTGTTGATCATTTGTGATATAATTAGAAAGGTGGGGTTGTATACGTTCTTTGCCATTCACCATGCTGCTAATGACGAGGAGGAGGAGGAAGGTGTTATACAAGTGCTTCAGGAATTAATTTATGTTTCTGTTGACAATGCACCAGTGCTTAATTTACATCCCAGGGAAGAATGAAAGATCAGAGGTTGAAATGTATAGCCGCTTTCGGTATTATGATTGGAGTGTTGAATGAATATGGAGAGATTTTGCTTTCTTCCCCTTGGTTTCCTTAAATCTATTGCTCTTAATCCCCTTAGACCATTCTTGTCAAATTGCTGACTCTTAACTGTGTTTACCATTTATGAAAACTCAAATTTTGTATTCCATACAATTCATAAGCATAAACATGGGATTCTTGACTTTAATTAGGATAGGATCGGTCAGGTGTATAAAGTTTGAATGAGAAGCAATTTGACTTTAATGCTGCTAATGGAGAGTGATTACATGACTAGTAGAGCAAGTATTGAACTTCATAATCTTGATTTGTAATTCGTCATTTGGTTTTTGTTTCGTTCCATTAGTTTGTTATCTTATCATTGTTCAGTAACCATTGTAGGAGATTAACCAGTAAATCTATAGCTATTTACTCTATTCTATTAATTTCGGTTTGAGTTCTCACATGTCTACTAGACCTCTCCTGCTCGCACCATAATAATGAGTCTCTATTCTCTATGAGTTTGGTTATAATTTATCATGAATCAAATGAAACATTTAATTTTGAAATTCACAATTTACATTAGCTAAGGAAAATTTCCAACACAGAATTCCACATTCAGACTGATTCACTACTTAAAAACTCTGGCAAGGAAACTAAACTGTAAGTAGACCTAAGCATGTAACAAATTCGTCAGAATTTACGAACCCTTGAACATGGACGAAGGAGACAGAGGAGGAGTATCCAACTGGTAAAGGTTAAGCGCAGGTCCAACAAATCGAAACACTATCCAACCACCAATCACTATGAAAATTGAAGCATATGCAAACTTGTTCAGCCAAAACAGGAGACCTTTCTCACCCATGTAGACCTCCATAGCCTTTTCTGACATGTTCATCTCTTCCCACTTCTTTGGAATACTTGAAGCTTGCACCTTTGCAGTCCGTCCACCATCGCCGTCCTCCTTCAGCTGTCTCCGCCGCTTCCTGGACCCCCTTCTGAACCTTATATCGACCGTTTCTGGCGGCGTTATAGATGGAGGAACTGGCTGTGGCCGGTCATCGTTGCCGGAGCTGTTTATGCAGCTTAGCCAGAATGGTCGTCCACGGCGAGAGAAGAAAGTCGGACACTGAAACACCCTTGTGGAAGAAGAAAAGTTTGTAGATACGGTGATGGTTGACGGCGGCGATTGTGGCGGCCGGAACTGGAGCAAGTTGGTCTCCATAGCTTTCATAGCAACCAAGTGCGGTACCTAAACTGAAAGCTTATCTCTAGCATTTTATCTACAGAGATGGCCGCTTTTACCTGTGGCCACACCTACGTGTACTTCTCAGACAAACGAAATCCTGTGACAAAGCCCGGCTCGGCCCGCAACAATCAGGCATACATTTCTAGCGGGATTCGGACTTAATTGACAAAATAGCCCTTGACATTGTTCCTTAATTACGTAGGCATCCAAAGTCCAAAACCTTTTTATACGTAGTCACAAAAGTCTCTCCGTTTTGATGTTGGATATGTTGCTGTTTCTCTCAGTTTGTGAATCTTGATTTTTAGAAGACATAGCCATGACAGATCTGAACGGAATCAAGAAGCATGATCCCTTTCGCTTGCAATATCAACCGTCTGATCTTCGGATAGTGTTGGAGTTCCTCAACAATTGGCTTCCTTTTCGCTCCAGAGATCTCTGCCGCCAATGTACCAAAACCCTATCTCGTCTCATTCTCTCTCTGGACCCAGGTATAGGTTTTTTCCTCCATTCTTAAAGTTATAATCTCTAAACTTCGTGGGTGCTGTATTACAGGGTAACATCAGTAGTTGTTGTATGTTTTAGACACTGAAAAGCGTTTAGTTTTTATGTCGTTTTTGATGGATGTGTATAGGTTTGTGTCTTCTATTGTGCTATTTAATGATTTATGAGTAGCAAATTTTGGTATTGAAGCACTTGATGGGGGAACCTTTGCATTCAGACAAGAGTATAACCCATTCGGCCACGAATGGCATTGGGTCCCATGAGAATTGTTGTGACGATAATTGTGACAAGAATTCATTGGGAAGTTGGAAGGATGGAGATGACACGAATTCATTGGGTGGTTGGGAGGATGGAACACACGGGTGGTCTGAGTCAGCCCCACAAGCCTCTGCAAATGGAATTCTTGTTGAATCACATTATTCTGAGACAACTGGTCCTCGAATGTCATGGGCTGTTATGGCGCAGGAAGATGCGGTTGTGAAGGAATAGAAGCAGCGAGAAATAAGCAAACGGGTTGTTGATACAAGTCCTTTGACTGGAGGGTTGAGGGTATCAAATGTTGATGAGAAGCCCAAGTTATCAAGAAAACAAAGAGAGCACATTCAATTCATGAGTGTTAATAGGGAAAAAGATTCATATGTTTGGAGAGGTTCAAAAGGAAGTTAGTGAATATTCTTGAGGGACTGGAGCGTCGCACTGGTGTATTCAGTGCTGTAGAACAGAAGAGGATAGTTGATCATGCCTATGAACTTTATGAGATGGAGAGAAAAGGAGAATTAAAAGGTTAGATTCTAAAGCTTTATTTTGTTCTTACAGTCAGCTTTACTTTTGGAAGAGGATATATTTTGATACTTTTATCTTCCTGGAAATCATTCACGCTTAACTTGAATTGGCTATGGATGTATTATTCTGATCTTAGCACAATATTTTGTGCTACACATGCCTACTTGCTTCTTATTCTTCTGCATCACCACCATTGGTGAGAGTGATGGTGTTGCTCAGTTATAATGTGTCGTATGTAACATTATTTTAACTCCTCAGTAATATTTAGTGCTACAGAAAAGTTCTAGAATAGGATGTTCCTGTGTCAGCAAGTATAGAAGACGAGTTCTTAGTAGGGATTCGAACACCTAGTCACGCTTCCCATTAGTGGAATGATGAATCAACATCGAAATGTTCAATGATACACATAAAGACCTTTTGTTCATTATTTTTATTGTTGATGATTTTACTTTTGTGCCTGCATAGTTCATGGTTACATATATGTAATGTCAAATTTCTTGGTCCCTTGATCTTTTTTTTTGGTTTAAATCCTCAAGCGTGGTTTCTAAGGTTGTAGTTGTGGACAGTTAGATTGAAGTGGCTACTAGTTTGTTTTGTACTGAATTAAAATATTATTGAAGTAGATGGAAGTTTTGCCACTCTTTCCTTCTTCTTTGGTTGGACCTTTACTTTTGCTTAAGTACTTGATAAACTGTTTTGTTACCTTATTTGGTTCAGAGGTACAGATGGGAGGTCTACTATATTTTCCTTTTCAATTTGACCTTTTATGTTGTCCAAGAATTTGGTGAACCATTTTGTTACCTTGTTGCAATGCATGGATGATAATGTTATAGTAAGTGCAACTATCTGACTTACTTATGAATATCCCTAAGTTGAGATAGTAGATGCAACCATTTGACTTGACAGTTAATTTATTACAATAGCTAAGTTGAGAATATAGGTTACATTATAAGATTGACTCAATATTTTCCACTGTATCTTTACCATCTACGTGCTATTGAAATCAGAGTTTCCTTTTACAGAACGAACATATATAGCTCCACAGAAGTGGATGAGAGGCAAAGGGCATGTAACCCTTCAATTTGGATGCTGTTATAATTATGCGACAGTAAGTTCTTCAGAACTTGTGGGCTGATGTTGATGTTTTCGTAATATATTAACTTTGGAATGAATGCAATGAGTGAGAAGTATGATACATGGAAAATATAGTCTCTCCTCTCTAATACTGCAGTACAAAAATGGCAACCCACCTGACTTCCTCCGAAACGGACATGTGGATCCCATAACTAAGCTTTTCAAAGTCATTATCAGAAGGCTGTTCAAGTGGCATGTTCTCCATCCTACTTGTGTACCTGACAGTTGTATTGTCAACATTTATGAAGTAGGGGACTGTATACCTCCCCTTATTGACAACCACGATTTTGTTCGACCTTTCTGCACTGTATCATTTCTAAGTGAGTGCAACATTGTATTTGGATCAAATTTGAAAGTTTTGGGTGCTGGTGAGTTTACTGGTTCAATTGCAATCCCTCTACCTGTGGGGTAAGTCTGCTGTGAAGTTGTTTATGCAAAACTTCTTGCTCCTTTTTATGAATGTGGCTTTATTGGCAGTTACTTTCTGTAATAGATTCCTGTGTAGCAAGCTCATAAATCAGAATATGTTCTATCCAGATCGGTTCTTGTCTTAAATGGAAATGCAGCTGATGTTTCGAAGCATTGTGCGCCTTCAGTTCCTACTAAGAGGTATTAGTTGAGTCTATATTTTGGTTGTGTTCATTTTATTAGTTGGCCCCTATGAATAATTATTGTGCCCTCTTGGTCAATTTTGTTTAGGATATCAATCACATTTAGAAAAATGGATGAAACGGAACAGCCTGTGGGGTTTGTTCCAGAACCAGATTTGCAGGGGATTCAGCCATTGCCATACTAAGCAAACAACACTAAGAGGTCTAATTCGCATAAATTTGAAGATCATGTTAAAAGGAAGCCAACTAGGAAAGAGACAAGGATGGAAATTCAAGATTTTGCTGAAAATTCTCTATCAGAACATTATTACTTAAGTTGTAGTTGATGAGGATCTGCAAACAAGCAAAGGAACAAATTCCAGATTGACAGCTAATGGATGCGACTGAACACTTTTGTTGGTCTTTATATTCGACTTGTGGATATATTGTGGGTCCTAGGTAAGTAATTAACATTCATTCCAGCACCTGAGAAGCTACAAAATCGCATGAGTGTTTTATCTTCATGTAATCAACGCGTCAAATGCATTACTTAGCACCCCAATTCCTACTTTGGAAGCTTCCATGACCGTGAGAATTCTTGACTGTGATATGGAACTATACGGACACTTTCTGTAGCGGGAAACTTTGTAATGGCTGGTTTGGTTCCTCTTGATATATGATTGGACCGTTGTTTGTTTGGAAGAGCTTTTCACAAGCCTATTGGTTGGCCATCTTGAAGCTAATTTCGTATGATGGTTTTGGTTCTTACTAGTCAAGTGGCTGCATGAGTGTACGTGATAGGGAAGAGTTGCCACACTATTTGTATTGGAGAAACAGAAAAAATTTACAAGTGTACATTTTATCATTCAAGATTACCTTACAATTGTATTATTGTAGTTTTATAGGACGTGTACACTCTATTATTGGTGATGGATGTCAGATGTAATCCTCTCTCTTTTTCTCTTATTTTGGTGAATAAGATGGAATTATATTATATTGCTCTTCTTTTCCATCCCACAGTAATCTCTTAGAGGAAAGAGAATTGGAATGTGAGGGGTTTCTGTGCAAGGTTCTGGATTTGGGATTTGCTCTAAGGCTGTGTCAACCGTTCAAATCATTTTGGTCACAGTTTCTGGTTGTGGCAAAACCATAACCATGCGGCCTTTGAATGATCTTCCATGACATCTTTGCCAATGCTGTAAGGTTACCCTTTTGATTAACACCTGCATAACACCAGGGAAATTAACAGGCTGAAGTTGATACCTAGCTAGAGAGAATGCAGGATTCTCTAATCTTCTTAGGGTTTGTCTGGCTGGCTGGTGCCTCCTGCCTGTTTTGTGTTACTTTCAGAGAAGTGCATATTTTATCTTTTTGGTTTAGCTCATGCAATATATATTTACAAGTGATGAGGCTAAACTATTTCTCCATTTTTCCTTTGTTTGTTGTTGCATTGACATGATTTTATCTTGTTTGTCTGAATTTGAACTAAGTCTGCCCTTTTAATGGGTGAGTCGCATTAGTCATTTCATGCCATTGTGTGGTTGCTTATAGTAACAGGCTTGAGCTTGCCAATCGCTGTGCTCAGGGATAAGATTCACATCTGCAGTTGACGATATTCACATACTACTACCATCAGTGTTCTAATTAGGTTCCAACCACAATTACTTGGTAGAAAGGAATAAGGCGAAAGTATTCTAAACTCAAAAACTACCAAACTGAGAGTTTAAACTCAAGGACTAATTTGTGACTAATATAACAGTAGTCATCTGAAGTAACCCGTGGATTGGTCCCTAAACCCTACAAAACAAATTGTGGGGTCCAACCGTCGGCCTATAAAGCTTACTTGGAGCTAGTAATAGAGCAAGTTCTCACTTTGACATCATACAATATGTTGGAGTACAACATAAGATCTTCGGCTGCTGAAATTTGAAATACACTTCTGTTCTGTTATTACTGTCAAATAGCACATAATCACAAAACAAACACAAGGGTGCGTGGCTAGGATGTGCTCCATGTGATAGCCGGTCTCTTTCTTAGAATTAATAAGACACGAAGGAAGGATAAGATAAACGAGACTGCAACAGCAGCCTAGGAGAGAGGTTAAGAGATATGGGATGATATTGTGATGGTATCTTTGGAGATATGGGGAAGAAAATGCTAGCCAAGAAGATGATTACCCGAAAGAAAAGGGGAGGGTACTGCTGCGACTGCACAGTGCACACTACTTAGGCACTAGAGTTACTACTTCATGTGAGGTAAGCAACTCAGGTTTTTTGGATAAGAGAGATGTTGGTAATAATGATAATAGGCTTCTTCACTCTCACTGCCAAATCAAAGTCTAAAAAGTTATTTGCTTGCCTTTCCGACATATTGGTCTAAAAGTTGATAAAGAGGGAATGACACTGACTATTAACAATTTTGCCTAGAAACAAACATGCTCAGCATCACAGTATATCGTTTCCTTCCGGTCTATGTGCGTGAGATCTCTGATTGAACAAAACCCTATGTAAATGCATGATAAGGAGAGCAAAATCTCATGATGGAAGTGTCAATATCAAAGAAATAACACAATCTGAAAAAG
>JANJEY010000236.1:17372656-17383303 GCA_024703695.1 Erythroxylum cataractarum
TGCAGGCAAAGCAGTACAAGGTGGACTCCCACTACTGACCAGATAAGAATATTGAAGGACCTTTACTACAACACTGGACTCAGGTCCCCAAACGCAGAGCAGATTCAGAGGATCTCGGCTAGGCTTAGACAGTACGGTAAGATTGAAGGAAAGAATGTCTTTTATTGGTTTCAGAATCATAAAGCTCGTGAGAGGCAGAAGAAAAGATTCACCAATGATGCCCCCATACAGCAGAGAACCGTAGGAAATGCTGCTAATTGGAGACCTGACGATTACTCCTTTCACAATAAGTGTCCCAACAATAGTTCTGGTGATTTTTCCCCTTTCCTTGTCGTTCTTTTCTTAGTTTTCGACTTCACATGATGTCCGAATACTTGTGAAAGAAGAGTTTTTGTTTTTTCGTTTTACTCCATGTCGATTTCTTTGTTCTTGAAGGTTCATCCTCAGCATCTCCATCATCAGCTACCATTCTTTCTACACTTGGGCAGACAGGAAACTATGCATATGGATCTTTTACCATGGAAAAGAACTTTAGGGTGAGCATTGATTACCAAAGAAATTAAGGTTCAAGTTGATGCCTTTATAAAGCTTTTGATGAAGTTTGGGCACTTTGTGTGACTCATCTAACTATATCTGCTAGGTATTGATATACAAGAAGTGAGCATCAATGTCTTCACCCCTTTGCATGCACTGTGAACTGCTGTTTTGCATTCTAACATGTTTCAGCAATTTCGGTTAGAAAATGTTTCTTGAAACGTCTATTAAATGCGGAACCCTTTCCGGCTTCTTTGCTTCAAAGAGACAAAAAAAAACGGTAGAGACAAACTTGTGAGCACATGTACTAATGAAGTGTACGACATATAATAGCAGAAGAACAGATGGATATATTCAATAGAGCCTCAAGTCCTAGTTTTTCTCCGCTTTTTATTCAATCAAAATTCTTCACTTTTCATAACCCTTTTCAAATCATTATATAAACCCCTTGTGATCCTTTTTTTTCTGTTTAAACCAGGAATGTTCTATCTCAGCTGCTTCCAACAATGGTATTGGTGGTGGTTCTTTAAACCACCAGAATTATAAATGGGTGGGGGTCGACCCCTATAGCACATCCTGTACCTATCTTCTTGAGAATCGAATATCAGCCAAAGAAACCCTAGAAGACCAAGAAGACCAAGAGGAGTTCGAAGATGCAGAAGCAACGCCAGATATTGAGACACTTCCTCTCTTCCCTATGCACCGCGATGACATCAATGGTTTCTGCAGTATCAAGCACAACCCAAAAAACAACTGCTACTATAAGAACTGGTACGGCGGCTCCGATGAACATCACGGTGGGTCTTATGCTTCCCTCGAGCTTAGCCTCAACTCTTACACTGCTCAGCAACCGGATTCTCTCTAAAACATTAATCGTTGTGAAGCCTCAAACCATCTTAAGCAAACTTACACTTAGCACCTTGACATTGTTCCCCATCTGTTTAGTAGTAATTAAGAAGCGGTTTCTTATGTAATTAAGGTAAGCCAGGTTGCTTGTAGCTACCTTCGTGTATGCCACTTGTTCAAGGTTTCAAACTTGTTCCCAACTTGACACGTGTCGCATAATGAACTCACTTGTTCACAGTCGCAAAATATACTAAAGAAGATTTCAGATAAAATTTCAGGTGCAGCATAAGCATATATATATTGCCAGTCATAATGAAAACCACAGTTTGTTTGACAGGATCATGATTCCTCAATATTGCATAAAAATCATCTTTCTACTTGACAGTGAGGAAGAAAAAAGAAATCAACTCGTACAATCTGTAGTTTTCTCTCTCTCTCTCTCTTCTTTGATGTTTTCAAAAAATTTAATTTTATCTAATTTCAACAAGAATTCAAAAGGAGATGATTGATAAAATTAGATCTCATGATTGAAGAAAAACCTGAAGAATCATATATATGTAGGAGAAAATTATAATGAACTAATGATAAAAGGATCGATACCTAAGGTGACCATGAACGAATTTGAAAGAAATAATTGATAACCGACCAAAAGTGTGCTTTAAACTCTAACATTTACGTTAGAGTCTAATTTAAAATTTAACATTTTGGGATGTTCAAGTTAATCCTAATTAGTGTTTACATAACTTTTAAACCATACTCTATTTGAGTCTCTTCCGATTGTTTTAACCAGTCACAAATTCATGGTTGGAGCTCCCATCACCATTCCCACTGTGTGCTTAGTTACTTCTTATGCTTATTTTCTTACCTCATCCATTTCTCTAAGTGGAAGCACTGGCAATGAAATTGATTCTAACTGTGTCTTTCATTTACGCCTTTCTTCTTTGTATCGTGTCTGCTGGCGTTTACTCAGTAGATAGTACAGCCATAGATTTGAATCTCACTAGCTCCAGTGAGGATAGCTTCGTTGACATGATTGATTGCATTACGGAGAAGGAGTTCAACGAGACTGACCAGAGTGGAGGTCTCCGCTAAATTTGAGCTCCTTAATTATATTTTCTCTGATGAAATTTTAAAGAAAAGAACATATATAAGATAAGATAATATAAAGCTAAAAATAAGATAAAGATACAAAGAATATGCTCAAGTAGTTTTATTAATAAAGTTGGTTGTTTTATATAAGAAAAATACAGAAAAAACTAAAATAGATAGTTCGGTCGTTACATTTAGCTTATAAGATAAGATTAAAAACAAATTAAAATCTATTCTAAAGAAATTTTATCAACTCTAAAATTTTGAAATGATTTCCATCATTTTCTTTTAATTCAAATTTCAAGAATAGAGCACTTCTCTCTTAATGTAATGTATTCTCATCACCATCTTCAAATTTGTTAATGTACATTATCATCAACTTATAAATATTAGAACATATCTCTCTACGGTGCACTTTTCATCAACTTTAAGAAGAAAGATGGAGCCATTGCAAGTATGTCATTTAGCTCATCTTGGCCCTGCCTCCTTGCTAAGAATCATGCACAACATACTTGGCAATAGGACTAGATTATAACTAAATAACTAAGAATTCTCATAGAGTTTAGAGCCTGATGCCCATTTAGGCCGTAAGATTTAGCAACAAAAAAATATTAGCTAGGTGGGGAGGCGATCTTAGTTATTAGGTCATAGAGAGGCCTCGCCTGTAACTGCAACTTGATTGAAAAGCTTGCTGAAATAGAATACTATCACTTGCTTTCTTTAAATATCTGCTACGTTTTTTTGATAAGCATTTGACGTAATAGGTCGTGTGAATTAAAAAATACTGGCTCCCCACCTACATAAGTAAATTATCTTCTGGAATCATATAACTGTCAAAAGTGTTCAAATGGTGTAGTTTTTAACTATAAGAATGGTATTATAATCTTTGATAGGAAAGGAGAAATATTTGAATTACATAGCATATAAGAATATAAAGTTAAGTTGATATTAGACAAGAGAGCTTGAAGAATGTAAGTATTGTTTATAAATTTTTATTATTAATGCACTTAGATGATATGAAATAGGTAAATTATTTCAACTCGATTATTAATTTTAGGAGTTGGAAGTAAGTGAGAATAAAGAAAGCATGAATAGTTAAGACCTTATTAATGACTTAATAGCATAACATGAAGATATTTTTATTGAACCAATGGATTTATTACTAAGAAGACATCATGATTATATGATTGTTTTGAAGGAAGGTACTGAACATAAGGGCCTATAGGTGTGTGCGGTCTCAAAAGAGTGTGATAGAAGAATTAACCAGAGTATGTTGGAACATAGAGTTATCTAATACAATGCCAGCCTTTCTCATTACTTAGTTATTTTGGTGCAAAAGAAGATAACTCGTGGAGAATGTGTGTGAATTATAAGGCTGTGAATAAAAGTTTGAAGAAAGAAAATTTTCTATTTTTTTTCGGTAGGAGAGGTAATGGATGAATTAGGTAATGCAAATTTTTTTGTGTAGATTGGAATTAAGGCTCTATTATCATCAAATCCACATGTTTAATAGAGATATTTAGAAGACTACCTTCAAGACTGATGAAAGATATTATGAGTTCTTGGTTATATCTTTTAGGTTAAACTAATAATCCTACTACTTTTCAAAGTTAATGAATTTAATCTTTAAACCCTATTTGAGTAAATTTAGTATATAGTCCTTCCTTGGATTAACATCTTTATCATCTCTAACAAGTCTTGCAAACTTTGAGGGATTAATATTTGTTTATCAAGAAATCTAAATGCTCTTTTGGTGCCAAAAGAGTTGACTATTTATGCCATTCATATTAATTAACAAATAGAGTTTCTACCGAATAAGATACTGGCAATATAAAATTGGCCAATTTCATTAAATTTGAGATAATTAAGGAGTTTTTTAATAGGATGTTTGCTAAAAGTTATGGTCAATTAAGCAGATCCTTAATAACTTTAGTTTAAAAATAATGTCGGTAGAAAGAAGTTGAAGATACTTTTAATGCTCTTAAAGTTGACTTCTTTGTCTCAATCATATTCAGCAACTAAGGTGACTTCTTTGTTCCTCAATCGTGTTTCAAAATTGCATAACAGGCTAGTGACAATTTTGGGTGATAGAGATCCTATTTTCTTAAGCATCTTCTGACAGATGTTCTTTAAGATGCAAGTTATGTCTTTAGATTGAATTTTGGTTTACTATCCTCAAATAGATGGTATCACACTACATTCTATTATACTATTTAATGTCAACTTTTAAAGTTTTATATGAAATTGCATCATGCATGTTGCATACTTAACTTCTTATTCTAAATTATAATCTAAGGGTCTCGGATTTATAACACTTTTCATAACGTATACATGTTAGAATCCAACATCAGCTTCCACCTATCCTTCATTCTATTATGAGAGAAGCTGTGGCCATATTTAACAAGCGCATGGTTAAATATTAGAATAAACTAGCAGTTCATGTATTGGTGCAGTGACCGTCAAACAATGAGAATAATGTTTCCTAAAAATTTTTGTAATATTATTGACAAAGTTACGGAGGACAAGTATTGACACAGCCCAACAAAGAGTTGGGGTAAGATGACCTCAAAGGAGTTGGAATATTGTATTTTAAGACAATGTCGAAAGAAAAGAAGAGTTGGCTTAATATCCCTTACGAGTAATGCGAGGAATGACATAACATCACGATTTCCAGCAATTTGATGAAAGTTCTGAAATGGCTCGTTCTTGGTTGGTTACGTTGCCCTTTCTTCATACCTTCCCTTGTGTATAATTTCTCCCAGCTCTGCTTAAAATGCCCTTCCCAGATAAATTAATTTTCATGTGCAAGAACAAGGAAAGGCAATAACATGTTAAAAACATGTTGCACAAAGTAGTAAAACAGAAAACCAGTCAGCCTCAAGTTCGATTCACCCCAATCTTCCTCTTTCAAGTCATATATTTGCTTTTGATTCTTGTAAATTATAAGGTTAACGAGAGGGTGTTAAAAAGAGAGAGAGACTGAGTCTAGCCTGAACGTCTTTTTTCCTCAGGCAGCTTGGTTGGAACCTTCAGCTGAGGGATTGGAAGTTGAGAAAGACGCTTCGACTACTTTCAATCCAATAATGCTTTCCATGGATATTTTTTGTCGATGAATTGACAACTTGTAAAGGACCCACGATCCTTTTTCTCAGTCTACCTCCTCTACTACCTACTAACTATCGTGTATTGACCGCTAAAGTGGAATTTTCCTTCAAAGGAGTGAAACAACCAGGCCCCTACTCTAAATCAGAGCTTCTATTTTCAATAAAATGTGAATAGACTCCAGAACGAAGGTGAATTCCAAAGAAGCTATTGGTGTCAAATTGTTGGCGTTAGCTTCTTACTGATGTATTTCATTTCTTTCATTGCCATACAACGAGGACCAGTCAGCAAAATCTTTCACTGTACATATGTTTCTAAGAATATTTCTTGGCTGCATTTGTAGAATAGTCACTAAAAGTAAAACAGTGTCACCGAGTAATCTTACAACATGTACTTAAGACGATCCTAGTCACCAACTACACTGGGAACTGCGTCCCCAAGCTAGCTTCTGTAGGAGGTTGCTGCACTTTGATACTGGTAGTTATGCTACGCTTCCTTGAGGATTTAATGCCGATGTGAGGCAGTGACCAAGTGGTCAGCTCACGAATAGATAGCTTGATTCTCAGCAAACAGCTTCTCATAAATTAGACCAAATAATCAACACAACAAATATCCTGCAGTAACTGAAAACATTTTGGAAAGGTAAGTTCAAACTGGACCAAGAAAAGGAAAAAGAAAAGGACTGACAAAAATTAATCACAAATTAGAACTTACTAGATAAGTTCTACTTCCTTCCCACATAAGCTGCCAGTTTAGATAAGTCTGGAATCCAAAATGATAGCTCCGAAGACCCAGTTGCAAACATAAGATTTCCAGGGGCCCATTTTATTACATGAGGCCCAGTTTCATAAGTCATCCAATTTGCGACCTGGACGGCACATAACTTTGGTTCTCAAGCCTAGTATAAGCAAGTAACAAACTACGAATAACAAAAACAATCATACTGGTATTTATATAATAAATATGAAGCAAATGGAAATTACTCCAAGAATATCAGACAACCAGGCAGCTCAGATGAAGAAGGTAAACAAAAAATTAAGAAAATGAAAACAACTAGTTTAGTTAGAAGATCCTTTATACTGGAATTCCCAAACCCCGGTCCCACAAAAGAGAACCTCAACTAAGAGATGATATCAGTCACCGTAGAATAGTATCATGTGGATATAAATTCTCAAACTCATAGTCCACAAAGTGATGTAGAAGAGAAATGATGTGATAAAGGAATGATGTTTATCATACTTCTTTTCCACTCCTCACACTCCAACCATGAACACGACCATCACCTGAACCTGTCAAGGTTTAAGATGCCAAGAAAATGAGATAGGTACTAGGATTGCAGGAATTTCCATGTAATACAAAAAGAATTTGAGATAAAACAGAAAAAGAGACTTCAAAGGAAGAAATAAGCTCAAAATTTGAAGTCAATATTAGAAGACAAAGCAGGCACATGAGAGCAGATGCAATACCTGATATAACAAACATTCCCTCTGGGCTAAAAGATGCCTCTAACGTGGAATCGCCTGACACTGGTTTTACATTGTAGGTGGATAACTGGTAACAATACTAAGACATAAGCACCAAAAGGAGACTCAAAGGGATCAAGGGAATTCCAGTTCAAACTTTCCATCAGATCACAAAGAAAGGAAAATTGTTGAAAATGCACATACAAGAGTCCCACGGAACGAATCGAGAACATGAATATGCCCATCTCCAGTTGTTAGAAGCATAAGTCTCCCATCATTGCTAAACTTAACCACATTGGCATCAGAAATATCTCCCCCAACAGAGAAGATTTCAAAAGGACCCTACAAGCTTTTAGAGTTTCTGGTTAAGTGCATGCCAAACAGTCATAAACTGGATAACCAACTTATGAAACAACAATCATTATGAACCTTTTCATATTTGCGTGAATCAAACATTCTGATGTATCCTCCAAAAGCAATTGCGAAGACAAGCCCTTGATCATCATATGCTGCAGCAGGCCTTCCTTGAACATGTAAAAGACCCTAAAACAGATATACAGAGAATCAGAAATTAAGCTCATGAAGGAAAGCATATTTTTCTAAAGCAAGAATCTCTATCCTCCGATGTATACCTGACACTTTTCAGCTCTTTGATCCCAAAGCAGAACTGTTCGATCAAGAGAACCAGAGATGAAGCACTCTTTTCGAGAACACAAGCTTAGTGAGACAACCCTACAAGAAACAACACAAGATGACCGTTCCATCACCGAAATATCTAAAGGAAGCAATGACCAAGAGAAAATTCTATTATAGTTATACAAGTGACTAAACCTGTCGTGGTGACCTTTGAAGTATCGCAAGTATTTATTATCATTCAATGAGAGAAGTCGCAATGATTCTGAAGGAATAAGATCATGCAGTTAATCCACCACATCAACCAAACAAGAGACTAAAACCAAATCAGTATGGGAAGAAAAATTGCCGATAAACATACCATCCCAACCATTTTTGGAGGAGTATATGACAGTTGTCGGATGAGATGTAAAGCAAACAAGATCAACTCCATACTTTTTGCTATTGATTGTTTTCAAACACCTGAAAAATCAAACCTTTTCTCAATAAAACACAGCAGGCTCTTACAATTCAAAACATAAAACTCACAAGAAACATGCAACCAAAATGCTTAGTCATAACACACAAAACAAAAAGAAGCCTACGTTGCAGTGGAAACATCGTAGAGGCGAATGGATTCATCGTCACTAGCAGTCACTAGATAACTTGAAGCCTTATGAAAATCCAGTGAACTAATTCTCCCATTCTGCTACCAAATTTGTTAAACACAAGAAAAGTAAAGAACTTCAATCAAGCGGCATAATGAAAATAACCAAGCACGTTCAACTTAGGGCTCCAAGTTCGAAGTACAACAGAACAGAGAAGAGAAAAAATTTACATAATCCCTGAAAACCATGCCACTTTCCATGCTCTGAAGGATCTCTTCAGTGAGCTCCAACGAGACCTTCTCTTCTCGTTCAGATTGCGCGCCTTTTCCATGTCCACCAAACATAGTCAACAATCAACCCTCAAAACAAATGATAAAAAGCCCACCGCGCGAAAATTCTAAAACACGTACCAACCATCTTTGGACAGATGAGCTGATAATTGAAACTTGCGACTACACTCCGGCGGATTTCAGGAGTTAGGTTTTAGTTCAACATCGGTAACCGCCGCATACGGTTGTGGAAGGTGGCTATGGTTAAATTAGGAAGATGAATTTTGGGTTTTATTTTGGATGTTCGGAAAACGGGTCGTGGGGCAGTTCGGTTTCATTCGGATACGGGTCACGAATTATCAGATCTGGGGGCCCAGATTACGTGGAATCATGACACAGTGAATCGAATATCGAGCTAACTAGCGAGTGGTGCCCTAGCTACCACTGATTGACCGCTAATCTTCGTTCGATTGTGACGATTGGGTCATTAACGATTTCATTAATCATTTCACTAAGAAACTTACGTCAATAAGTAAATAACCGTTTTAATAAAAAAAAAAGTTTTGTATGTTATAATGGTTCACCCTTTTAAAAAATTTATTATTTAATTTTAAGTTAATGATATTTTAATAAAAAATAAAATATTTTATGTCCAGATAATTTATTTGAAAATATTTTTAATAATTATTACAAATTTCTTTGTCTAACAAATATTTCTCTTCAACAAAAATAATGTATTTGACATTCATTTTTGTTTGACAAAAACATTTTCTTTAATTTTAACATCTATATTAAAATATAAATTAAAATTTAATGTTTCATAAATATGTATAAAAAATTTATCATTTTAAAATCGATTGAATTAAATCTCAAACTAACGAAATCTTTGACTTGTGAAAGAATTTATAAGTTAAGTGTTTTAGTTTACAAGGATAATTAGTTGACAATTAATGTTTCATGTGAATACTTTTCATTATCCAAATTAGCAAAATACTAATTAAACTAATATTTTGAAATATTTTGAATTAATTGTATAAAAAGTTGGTCAATTAAATTGAAAATTTTTAAAATTTTGATAATTGAATTGGGAAAATCTCAAGAGATTAGATACTTAAAAATATGTTATTCTAAAAAAAATTATGTTTTAAAATCGTCTTAATAAAATCTATAAATGACAAATTGTTTAATTTTGTTAATTATCACAGTAGTATCGATGTGACTCTTATTTAATTTTTCTCATTTGTTTGAAACCACCCTTGTAATTCCACTCCTATCTATTCTCTAATTCTCAAAACATATATGGGAGCATGGATAAACTTCAATCCACATTTGTTGCCAGCCTATGAGGCTATAGATCCCGTTATCAGAAGCATTTCTTAAGTTTTCTTTAACAGCCCCATCAAACTAACCTCTGCTAATAGTCGGAGATTACATTGAGTTTCAATTTCCAACAATAAAATCCCAAAAGAATACCCCCCATGATATTAATCAATTCTCCGCTTGCACATCAATTACACTTCTTCTCAAGTTTGACTTTTGGAATGATAATCTTGAGAACAAACGGTTACTCTAAAAGGCTCATATTTTATTATTCTGGCATTGTCTAGGAGGAGCGGAGAAGTTGGATACCTTGGAAACACGATGAACGTCGTCCTTTTTGTTCTTTGCTCCCTTTTTGTCCCGTCTGAAACACATTGTATTATTCTTAAAGCAAACTCTTACGTGCTATATTTAATTAGACGTAAGATTTTTAATAAAGTAAAATAGAATTGAATGATTTACAATAGAATATAATGTAAATAGATATAATATTAAAAAATTATTATTTGAGAGGGATAAAAGGATTCATAATATAATATAGTAAAATTTTACAAAAACTTACTGGCCTAAATTTCGAAATGTTATGCAGGTTATCTTCCTTGGGAATAGGAACAATTAGGGTCTTATAATATGAGGATCAATACTCTCACTGGAAAAGGCTTCTTGAACCATTTTTGTAACCGATGCCCCAATTATTTGTCAATATTTTTTTGTAAAAATTGATTGGAAGTCGTCCGACCTTGGTGACTTGAAATTGCCCATAAACTTGACTGCCCTCCTCACCACATCACCTGAAACCGACTC
>JANJEY010000236.1:17395629-17409061 GCA_024703695.1 Erythroxylum cataractarum
AAACCATTCATAATAAAAGTATCAATGAATTACATATTTCTAATCATATTAAGGACCAAGGGCATATTCGTCATTTGCATTATATTTGTTTTTTGTCCCCTGCAACCAAACATATTCTGTCCTCAAGACAGAGACATTTTTCTCTGTTCTGTTAACCACAATCAAACACCTCCCAGTCTCCAGTTTCTGTTCCGTTCTGTCATGTTCTGTTTTGTCTGCAGCTACTGGAGACAGCAACCAAATGCAGCGAAAGAGACCTGTAAAATAGCTTTGAATCTCGGTTTTAATAAGATTGGGATTCTCACACCAAACGTCACTACCTTTGAGTTTTAACCGATCAATTTTATTTTTTCTATGATGGATAACAGCAGTGGCATGAAAATAATTAGTATTACGGTCTCCAAATTTCACCTTCTTCCTACTTTTTTGGAACCATAATAACTCCTCTTGTTCCAAAGTCTAATTATATTCTTTAGTTAATATGACCTCTAAATCCCAAGCCAGCAGAGTCATTATGATAGATACTTCATTGGACTCCATTCAACCTTGAAAGCAAACGACATTTCCTTCTGAAAATATTACTAAACACGTTCTTGTTAAAATCAAGGGCTACTTTTTCAACATTTTTAACGTTGAATAGGGGTGCACCGAAGAGTCCCATTTAGAGTGAACAACATTTTCAAACCTATTATATTCAGTCCAAACAACCTCAAAGCGAAACGGTTTATTAAGAATCATTCCATTCATACCACCGATCCTCAAAAGGATAGGAGCATGGTCCGAGTACACCCGAGGAAGGTAAGATATCAATGCTTCCAGATACAAGAGCCTCCAACCAATATTAGCAACTGCTCTATCCAGTCTTTGAGCAATTAAGTTAGCCGTGTTTTGAATCCAAGTAAATTTTGGCCTAACAAACCCCAAATCGATTAATTCACAAGATTGCAGCTGATCCAAGAATTTTTTGACTCTATGCAGATGATACGTCCCTCCCAAATTTTCCGAGACTAATGCAACCTCGTTCATGTCTCCAATAACTAACCAGGGTTCCCCACTAGGAAAGATGTCTGTAGCCAAATGTTGCTAAAGCTCTTATCTTTTGGTAACCACTGGACTAGCATAGATAGTTGATAGCCTCCAACTCTCAACATCTTTAAGACTAATAGATCCAGAAGCAGCCTGAGAAGTAACAGTAAAGTTGGTAAAATCACATTTGTCTCTTTTCCATATCACCCAAATACCACCAGAACCACTAACTGCATTATGAAAAACTTGACCATCAAAACCGATTTGGTTCCAGAAAGAAATTGACCGTTGGAATTGAATCCTTGGTTCTACAATGATCATTAAATCCACTCTATGAACTGAAGCAAATTCATGAATGTGTCTACGGGCTATGCTATTACCTACCCCACGAATATTCCACGCCATAATATTTAAATTAATCATTTAAAAAATATATATTTAAATAAAAGACGGGGAAGTTAAATCTAACAAACACACTGATTGATGATTCATAGCAGCTCCATTATCACGTCCCTTCGCAAAACAATCAATATTTGGGGGACGAGGAGGATGATACGTCTCATCCATAATGATATCTTCATTACAAGCCTTGAATTTGGATGGATGAGAAACAACAGTCTCATTTTTCCTTATTTTTTTGGGGCCATCCTCCTCAAATTGAGTTTCAACCACCACAATGACATCCTCAAGATTTTTTCAACTGGTATAAGGGCATTCACTTTTTCTATGTAGTCAAACAGAGTACCTAATTGTTTCTCATGTTGTGTCCCCTTGCTTGAGTTTCCTTTTAAAGGCTTCTTATTGTATCTTTTTTTCGAATTAACTTCATTGTTAGAAATCCTTGGACTACCTCATCCCTGAACAAATAAATTCACTCCTTATGGCTGAAAAAGTTCATGTTCTTCGTCAATATGAAGATCCACAAACTTATTAGCGATAAGGGTTGGATTTTTGGTCATGTTTATTTCACGCCCACGGTTAAAATTCCTAGGCTTCCGCTTCACTACCATCCAATCACCGTGTCCATTGTTACTATCCACATAAATCTTTTCTATTTGCGGATCCTAGTTTTCTTCCTCCATAACTATGTTAGTGGTTTTGGGAGCGTTCGGGCACTCACTTAAATGGTGACCATATAGACCACAACCAAAGCAAATTTTATGAAGTCCCTCGTATTTAATATGATATAGATCACCGTCTACCACGAACCTTGGAATAATAGGTAAGGTTAAATCTACTTCCACACAGATTCGAGCGAACTTCCCTGTTGGCTTGGAATGTATTACTGTCTAGTTTAATAGGTCTACCAATCATCCTTGCAAAAGTTGTTAGAACTTTAACATCACAGAACTCCATTAGTAATTCTGGGATACAAATCCACACTCTTGCTTTTTTGATCCTAGTCGTCGATGGTTTAAAACCCAAACTTGAGCCTTGCACTATGAGATAGTGGTCTTGCACCATCCATGGCCCCTTAGTTAAAGCATCATTCGTGTCCTTGGGTTCGAGAATTTCACTATGAAAAAACCATTTACTAGACCCACGATTTCCATGCTACCTTTTGCATTCCACAATTGAAACAATTTTCATAAAATAGAAACCTAGGGATTTATCTAGTACTTTAACTAATACTATATTCTTCCATACGGTCCCCAGTCTACCTTTTAGATCTGGTCTCATTGACATATTCGAAAAACATTGATTATCATTCTCGTATGCAACTGACATCGTCTTATCAATAAGTCAATCCTCTACATCCTCAATTGACAAGTCTTCCACCCTTTGTTGCTTTTCCATCACGTTACCACCCAAAGAAAGGAGTCTATAAAAGCAGTAGGCCAAGTTCTTCCCTCCCACAATGGTCCTCTATCTCCTGGGTCTGACGGTCTTAGTTGCTTGCCCGTCACCTTGGGGTTGTCGTCACGGTCTGGTAGGGTTTCATTTGGCAGCATATCTTTACTTTTTTGATATTCTTGTAGAGTATCTCTTTTTTTAGTTAATTAAATTCAAATTTTTTGATAAATAGGAGTAATCTTTTTCAATTATTTTTCAAATTCTTTAATTTTATTTAATATTTAGACAATTTTATGATAACTTAATGTTGATTGAACTTTTTAATCTTAAACTTCTTAGCTTACCTATTTAACTTCTGTTATGATTTTTAAAACATTAAGAAAAAGTAACACTAAATAATTACATCATTTAGCAGACAGGAACAACAAATATAACTATTTTGTGGTTTGGCTGTGAGGACCAACAAATATTGCTACTTCCAGAGTTTATTAACAAAAAGGACAAAAAAAAATCAGAATTTAACTAATAAAACTAAGGCTGAAGCCAGCACCAAAGAGAGCCTATAGAGATGTATTTAATTAAGCTAACACGTTTTGAAAAGATTCACATAGCGCACGGTGACATACTGGCAATCATGTTTTATACCTCCATTTCCATTCAATGTTATAGCCGAATTTAAATAGGAGGAAAAGATACCCACAAATATAACAGGGTGAGGGTGCTTTATGCGATCCCTGGTCTTAATCGAGGCATATAACAATGTGTAAATCCATTTTATTAACCTTCTCTCATGGATTCTACAGTATATCTCCTCCAGGTCTCAGCCCAATTCTTCAAAAACCGTAAAGACACAAGGATCTTTCAGACTTTGTCTACAAACATTTTTGTCACATCTCCTAGACCATACAAGCAGAAGCATATAAAGTAATCAACATGCAAAGCTTTAAGCAAGCTTCTTAGTCTCTAGGAGACTCGTGCTCTTGGCTTCCTTTCCTTTTGGAAAACAACCATCCCATAATAGGTCCCAGAGACCTTCTCTTGCCTGTAGTCTTCTTCACAGAAGCAGGTCTTTCTAGCATTTCCTCTTTGGTCACAATAACTTTGGTCAATGAAGGAGGGCTGGCAAACTTCACGTATCTCTTCTTCTGATACTCCTTCGTAGCTTCTTCGGAGGGGCTCTCCATGCTCGCCACCCTCGCCGTGTTCTCGACGAATTTGAGGTCTTCAATCTCATGCTGAAGTGGCCGTTTCTGGTACACGTCTCTTCCCTTTAGCCATTGCAGCTCCCTTTTTGCTTGTTCTAGCTCTTCTCTCAGCGACTTTATACAGTATGTCATTAGGTTACCTTCTTCTCTGGCCCTCTGGAGGCTAAGCTTCGTCTCTTCAAGCTCGGCAGTTAAGGTGTCAATTCTTGATCGAGCTTGTAACCCACTCTCGCTTCCTGCAGTTTTTATCTGATGAACCCAAATGTTGACGGGTTCGAGTTATATATATATATATAAAAACATATTCTTTAATTTAATACTGAAATACGGTTTATTTTTTTCAGGTGGCTTAAACAGTGTTATTATTCATCAATAAACATCCAGTTCTGATCAAATTTTCAGATTAAAGATCTAAACCGAATTGACAACTTCTATCGCAAGGTTTTTGACCTGCAGGTTTTAGCTAAAACTTGCTTGCTTAAAATGTTGATAGCTCACATTCTCTCCGGTCATCTCTGTAAGCTTAGCAACTAAACCCACCCAGATAAAGCCAGGAAAAAGACAACATAAGGGGCATGCAAAACTGGGAAAGCATACCTCTTTAAGCTTGTTGGCGTATATCTCTCCAACTAAAACTCTTTCTCCAAACAACATTACTGCTTCTTTAACAGACCTGAACGGAGCTCTAGTGTCGATCTCTGCTCGTCCCATGATCACCAACTTTCCTGCCTCTTTATTGTCCATACTTTGGACTTAGGTGAACAGAAACCGGAGAACGTTACGAATGAATCTATGTGGTGACAAGGAGCTACTTTAAATACAAGCTTTCACAAAGAGAGGAGAAGATAAGAAATGGTTATTGAAGAGGTCGTTACTAATGTATGTAGAAAGGTGATGAATACAGCTTTACTTAGATGGTGGTTTAACTAAAAAAAGATCATGGCCACTAATTTTCTTCTTTCTTCGCGTCCACTTCACTGGAATTTTGTTAAGTGAAGTTGACAAGGGTGGTGGTTGGACCATCCATCCTTTGATTCGTTAGTTTTGATAAATGTGCGCGAAACCTTTCCCGCGCTCATCTTTGATTAAGACATGTCTCCTTTCTTGTGGAGCCCCCCTTCTGTTTTTTAGTACTTTTTTTTTGTTAATATATAAAATTTAAAGATAATTTATTTTTAACCTATTAATTAATAAAATTTATTAATTATATATTAAAATAAATAATTTAAATTTAACTTTTAATTATAAATTAATATTTATTTTAATTATTAAATATAAAATTTATTTAATAATTTATATTTTTGAAGATATTTTAAATTTAATTATATTTATCATTAATACAAAAATTACTTTTCGTTGTTTTCACAATTTTTGAAAGACAAGTTTTTTTACTAAACAAAAATGAAATAAAAAAAAAAGAGTTAATTTTTGTTTCCTTTTCAAGTAGAGAGCATGACCAAAATCAACTCTTCCGTTTTATATGGTCATCAACTTAATTCCAATTTGAGACTCTTTAATTTAAGAGAAAATCAGAATGTTCCTTTCCGGCAATTCTCAACCTTGATCATCAAAAGCCAGATTGTTATTTTGTTCCACAACCACTACATGCGTGATAGTGTGAACTGAAATCCAAAAATTAAAACGAAAGAGAAGCTGGTGTCGAGAAAGACAGCCAAAAAAATCAACCTTCTAATCTTCATCTTCCGTATGAAAGCGCAGGTGTTTCCCTTTTGGTGTTGGCACGCCCTTTAGACGAGTGACGCTGGGTGAGACAACATCTTCCACTGTCTCAACTATCTCATCATCATCACTGTTGTATACGAACCTTGTGTGCTTCCCTGCAAATCCCTCATTCATGCTCATCTTCCTAATGCCCGCACAAAGCTCATCAAACAAATCATCATCTTCGTCACAGTTCTCCTCTTCTGTTTCTGCTTTATCTTCTTCAGATGCTTCTTCCTCTTCAAATACTTCTTCATCCTCTTCATCACCATGGCTACTTGTGTTAACCTGCATAGACCAGACAGAGGCACTATCATCGTCGGTCGGCCACGACTTGTCCTTGCTTTCACCTGATAGCGCTTCTTCTTGGTATGTCAGTACAGAGGAGCATTCTTCTGATAAGTCAGTGGCATCGGATTTTTCAGAGAAGTCCAATAACAGTGACCTTGTAAGGCTCTTCTGAGATTCCAGACTTTCTTGCTTCCCATCAAAATTGCCAACAGCCACCATCTGAAACCATAATCACAAGAAAAGAACGTCAATGTGAGTGAAGTGAAATGGAATTGGCAGATTTGCAGAACCATGTTCGACAGTTAAGAGAATTAACCTGCCCAATGTCCAGCTGTTCTTGAACAACCGGCAAAGGAGTGACGGATTGGCTATTAAAGTCTACATGAGAAAGATTTGGAACTTGAGGTGTATTAGCTGGAGTTGGTGCAAGAAGTCCCAATGGGGAATTGAGATGGAGGAATTGGCGGTTGTCCAAGGAAACCTTTGACAGCACAGCCTCTTCTTCAACTTTCTGCAGCAGGGTCTTAACTTGACCCCTCAACAATGCCTCTCCAGACCCAGGTGTTTTGTTCTTCACACTAACACCTCTCTGCTTCACTATGGAAGACGATGGTGTCCCTAAACTCCCCATAGCAAGCCCGACAATAGGTGAATCATTCGTTATATCGATAAGTGCAGATCGATCTTGTTGCTTGGCATCTCTTCTTGATTTCGAAATGCTTTTCTCAGATTCCTCAATCTTCCCTGAAATGTAGTCAAAGAAAACAAGATGAAACCATGAGAAAAATGGAGCAGATCCTTTTTAAATAACCCATCAATGATTCAACAAAAAGAAATAGATTCTTGAATATCTTGCATAAGAAAAGTTTGAATAAAATCGAACGACCATTACTTACTTGACATGGGGATACTACTGTTAGCAGTATTGGTGTTAACCGCAGTCCGAGTCTGCGATCTTGTGACTCTTTTCATCGACGATGGAGTTTCCATTGATGGATGTTGAAACCTCAACGAAAGATTCGTGCAGGAAAGAGGAAAAGCTAGAGAGATAGATCAAAGGAAAGCAAATTAAAAGTGGAAAAGAAAAAAGACAAAGTGCATGGCACAGCGCTTCGCGAGGGTTTATAAAAGAGGGACTTCGGGTTTGAACGGTAATATGACCGTTAGAGCGTAGCCTGTGTATAAAACTAGCCGTTGGAAGCGGTGAAATTTGAACAGTTGTTTCCATTTTCGTTGTTCCTTTGGTAAGCAAAGTGAGATATACTGGGCCTTAGGTTTATGGGTAAAAGAAATTCTATTTGCCTTTATTCATTACGTGGACTCAAAGCCCACTTTACAGGTAAAGAGAGCCTATCTGTCCTTGGGTTCACAAATGGCAAGGCTTGGATCTACAAACAAAATTCACAAAGCCCACAATTCAATAATCTTTAAGAAAAATACAATTTAATCTTTTATTTTTTAAAAAAATTTTACTTATCTATTTGAATAGTAAATTATATTTCTTTAAATGTAATAACAGTGTCCTAATTAAAAGGTATTTCTAATTATAACTTAAACTTTAAAAGATATTTAATAAAAATATATATTGTACTTTTATTAAATTGAGTTTTTTTTTTCTTAATGTTAGTATTTCTTACTTAACTAAATCGGGCCAGCTCTCTAGACTTAAACCTAGTACACAATCTGCTCTATATGAATATAACACGTTAACTGTAGATAAAGTTGGATGGAATCAAGTTGATTTTGCCATCTCTATTATTAGACAAAAAGCTTGTAATCATTGACTATTCCCATAATAGGTAAATGAATAGGCAAATCATAAATTTTATTGCATTTCTAGTCATTTAGTCGACAGGAATCTCTTACTCGGTGCATTGCTGATGTGGAACTTTTGTTTTCACAGGAAACGATATCTCTGGAGACCAGTAGGGAATTGCAGACATGCAATTTATGTATGCAAAATTTTCTAGATGAATAAGAGAAGAATGGAGGCTCTTTATTCATCCTATGAAGATAGGTGATGCACAAATTTTGGATTACACAGGGAGCTCACCTTAACTTTAACTAAGGATCAATATTAGAGCGAGTGTGGGTTCATAAATTGCAGAGAAAGGAAAGAAAAAGAGAGAGAGAGAAAGAAGAGAGAAGGGAAAAACGAGAGTTTGTTATTCCATAAACAACCCATTGGCCAATATACGCCTTTGTAGTAGAGCCTACTAAGATTTTGCTTCTCAACAACTAGTTACCTTATAGTTACGGAAACATATTTTAGCAGTACAATTCAAGACAGTAACTAAATTATAAGCTTAATTGTTGGGTCAGATATTTCGAGATGCATCAATTTCCTCCCTCCTTCGAAAACCTTGTCCTCAAGGTTGCACGCAGGGAACTTCACCATCAGATCATAAGCATATTCCCAGGTAGCATCTTTAGGTCCTCCATTCGATCATTGGACGAGCCACTTTGTGGCAACTCTTCTACCACACTGCACCATTGCTTTGTCCAAAATCGCCACTGGAATTGGTTTCAAGTTGGGACTCTGCAAGTCTAATGGAATAGATGAGCTGGGTTGAGAGTGTCCATGAGCCTTTTTTAACAACGAAACATGGAAGGTGAGATGGATTTGTGAGCCTTCTGGGAGTTTAAGACTGTATGCTACCTTTCCCACCTTTGCTACAACCTAGAAAGGTCCGTAGTACTCTGCCGCCAACTTCTGAGAAGGCCTGAAAGCTATTGCTTGCTGCCTATAGGGTTGTAGTTTCAAGAAGACCCAGTCACCTATAGAGAATTCTCTGCCAATCTGCTTCTTGTTAGCTTGTTGCATCATCATATTTTGAGCTCTCTGCAAACGATGCTTCATTAATTTGATAGCTACTTCATGGTCGGTTAGTATTCTATCAACTGCAGGTACTTTGGCATCTCCAGAGTAATAAGGTGTACAGACTGGTGGTGTGTGGCCATATATCACCTCAAATGGAGTAATATTGGTTGAAGAATGGTAATTAGTATTATACCACCACTCAGCTAAAGGCAACCATCTAGTCCACGTATGCGGAGCATCTCCACACATACATCTCAAGTATGTCTCCAAGCACCTGTTCACCACTTCTATTTGACCATTCATTTGGGGGTGGTAAGCAGAAGACATGCCCAATTGAATCCCCAACAAATTGAAAATTTCTCGCCAAAAGTTGCTCATAAATAATGAATCTCTATCACTTATTATCAACTCAGGTAGACCATACAGCTTGTAGATATAATCAATAAAAGCTTGTGCAACCAATGGAGTTGTGCAGGGATGTGATAGGGCCACAAAATGTACATATTTACTAAGTCGATCCACCACAACCATTATCACCTGCTTACCATTAGACTTAGGTAGCCCAATAATGAAGTCCATGCTCACCTCAGAGAATAGTGTTTGGGGAATTGGTAGAGGTTGAATATAGCCTAGGTAAGCTACATTTTCTGGTTTACACCTTTGACAAACCTCACATTCCCGCACATGGTTCCTAACGTCCTTCTGCATTCCCTTCCAATAAAACACAACATTGATTCTTTTAAGAGTGGTAGTAGCTCCAGAGTGGCCTCCTTGAGTTGAATCATGATAAAGTGTCATGATTAACTTTTTAAGAGAGATGTCATCTCCCACCATTAATCTGCTCTTTCTCTACAACAAGTTGTTTTGCATATATAGTAACATTTAGGATAGTTCCCATCTTTCAATTTTTGTATCAAAAAGTGTAGTTCAATATCTAACCCCCAGTTTTTCTACACTTGCTTCAACAAGTTAGACAAAACCATTGAAAGCGTCATGGCATGCATTTCCTGACTAGAAAACCGATATAAAGCATCTGCAGCTCTATTTTCGATACCTTTTTTTTATATATGATTGTATAATCCAGCTCCATTAACTTGAGTAGCCATATGCATTGGTTACGGGTAGTCAACTTCTGCTCTAGCAAGTACTTTAAGTTTTGGTGGTCTATTCTAGTGACAAACGGTCTTCTCATTAAGTAGTGATACCACTTTTTTAATGGCATATAGTATAGCAAGCAACTCCTTTTCATATACAGAGAATAATTGAGTTTTTGGAGACAGCTCTTTATTGATAAAGGCAAGCGGGTGCCCTTGCTGCATTATGACAGCCCCAATTTCCATTCCGCTTGCATCTATCTCAACATCAAAGGTTTTGGAATAATCAGGGAGAGCTAAAATAGGAGTAAACGTCATGGAACCCTTTAGCTCATCAAAAGCCACCAGAGCTTCCTTGTTCCATTGGAATCCTCCCTTCTTGAGCAGATTGGTTAGCGGTTAACAGATCTTTCCATAATTCTTTATGAACCTTCTATAGTACCCCGTTAATCCCAAGAAACTCCTCAATTGTTTAAGTCAAGATGGAATAGGCTAATTTAGTATAGCATCAAGCTTTTTAAGGTCAGTAGAGACTCCTGTTGTCGAGATAAAATGGCCTAGGTACTCCACTTGTGATATGCCAAATTGGCATTTACTTTTCTTGGCGTAAAGAGTGTTGTCATGTAAGACTTGTAGAGCTAGATTTAGATGCTCCAAATGCTTTGCACAAGTGTTACTGTAAACAAGGATATTATCAAAAAATACAAATATAAACTTTCTAAAGTAGGATCTAAATACCTCATTCATCAAATGTTGGAAACTAGAAGGGGAATTAGTTAAGCTGAAAGTGCCCTTCGTGTGTTTTGAAAGCTATTTTAGGGATATCTTCCGACCACATGCAGATTTGATGATAACCCGCTTGTAGATCCATCTTAGAATGTACTGCAGATCCTTCTAGCTCATCCAATAGCTCTTCTATGACTGGAATGAGAAATTTATCCTTGATGGTGTGCTTATTCAACTCCCGATAATCGACACACATTCTTCAAGTATTGTCTTTCTTTCTAACCAAGACAATTGGAGCAGAAAAAAGGCTTGTACTGTGTTGAATAACACCAGATTGTAGCAGTTCCTTAACCATATCTTCGATTACATCCTTTTGTAAGCTAGAGTGTCTATAAGGTTGGAAGCTAATAGTATAGGTACCTTCTTTGAGCACAATCCTGTGATAATACTTGAGTCGAGGAGGTAACCTCTTCGGTTCTTCAAAAACATCACCATATTCTAGGAGTAATGCTTGCAGCTGTTTATCCCACGAAAAAAGAGCCTCCGTATTACAGCAATGCGACTCATTTTTCGTGGCTATTTGGGAAATAGAAGCCTTCCATTCAATTTTCAAAGTGTAGAGTTGTATCTCAGTGCTTTCCCCTGTTTTTGCAAGCCATTTTGGACATCTTACTCCCATCAATTAACTGCAGCTCTAGCGGTTCATTCCCATGCAAGGTAATAGTAGGGTCGTCGACGGTAAAAGTCATTTTAAGCTCTTTAAAGTTCCATAAAATATCATCCAAAGTGGACAACTATTAAGTTCCTAGGACCATTCCATATCCTCCTAATTGCAAAACAAAGACGTCAGCACAAAAGCTTTGGCTCTGCATGACCCATTTCAAGTTTCTAATAACAAAAGAACAAGTGGTGGCGTTCCATCCGCAGTTTTAACAAAAATCGGCTTAATGGGAGTTAACATACATTTCAATCTCATTGCATTATCCTCATTTATAAAATTATGGGTGCTTCCTATATCTATTAGTATAGATAACGGCTGCTGATCTAGTGTACTTGAGACCTTCATAGTGTTAAATCCAGGGATTCCCGTAAGAGTGTGAACAAAGATTTGCACATCATCCCCTGCTTCATTTCCAGTGTCTATCTCCTCATTCCATTATAATCCAATATCCTCTCCCTCACCTCTAATGTCAATCCAAAACATTTGGTTCTACTTGCATTTATGGTTGGCATTAAATCCAAGTGTACTTGGTATATTGATCGACAAAGATGCAGTAATACAATTTTTTACAAGGGAAAGCATTGGTGAGGGACCCCAAAGATCGCTAAACATGGTTTGCAAAGGTTTTGTACTAGATAAAGTAAATTCTTTAAAGGGCAATCTATGTGATTTATTGCACTGACAAGAATTACAAGATATAAAATTCTCTTTATTCGAAACAAGCAAAGAAAACTTGCTGCAAACATAGTTTAAAATCTTGAAATGTGGATGACCTAATCTATAGTGCCAGACAGCAAGAGGGGTGGTTTTGGTGGTGGTTGCGTCGGTTGAGGCCATACGTACAAGCCATCTTTACTCCGTCCGTGCACCAATGGTGTCCTCATTTTGAGATTCTTCACACAAAAAAGAAGTAGGGAAAATTTCAATAGAGGCATTGTTATCATGGCAAAATTGAGAAATCAAAATAAGATTACGTTTCATATCAAGTGCGCAAAGAGTATTAGGAAGCGTGAAAGAAGCATTAGATGCAATCAATTGAGTAGTGCCAGAATGTGTAATTGGGATTTTCATACCATTCCTAACTGTAATACCGTCATTGCCGTAATAACGAGGCATATCGTGCGGCTCAGATGTTATGTGATGGGAAGCTCCAGAGTCAACTAACCAAGAATCGGGATGCAACGAGTGAATCATGGCATAATTAGCTTTGGCTTCATAATGATTGTGAGACATAGATCGGCACACATCAGCCTTATGACCAGGTTTCTTGCACAACTGGCATCGAACTGAATCAACAGCTCCTTTGCGTCCATTGTTGGAACGATTGTTGCCACGCCACTGAGATGATTGTGTTTGATTCCGATCATTTTGACGCCAGTATTGAGAATTGCGTCTATTGTTTCGGGGCTGATAGTTGTTGTTGGATGACATAGTGCGTTGAGCAACATTGGCAGTAATAGTGGCTGCCGGTTTCTTAGATTCTTCATGTTGAAGAAAAACTTCTTGATCCATTAACTTGTCATACAGATCCTCATACGAAATGGTAGTATCTCGAGCTCAAATAGAGGCTGAGAAGAACAAGCATTGGCAACTGTTGAAGCAATAGTCGGGTCAACGGACGCCATGATTGCATTCTGGATTAGTTGGTCCTGACAGAACCATAAACGATAAGCTGGATTGGGGTTGTTGGTCTCTCCGATGGTGCGGGAGGGGACTGCCTTGGTGCCATCGAGATGGCCAAAAAGATCGTGCCCATGCATAAGCATAGATACTTGAGCCTTCCACGTTGAGAAATTAATACTGCCTGAGAGTTTAATCGGGAGTTGAGATGCCGGATTAAACTGTATGATCGGGGTAGTGACATCGTTGATGTCTCCATTGACAGTTGCGCCGTTCATTGCGTCAGAAAAAATTTTTGGTATTGCTCGGCTAGAGTGAAAACGGCTCTGATACCATATAGAAGAAAAGAGTTTGGGAAGAAAAACGTAACTTCATTGATGATTTACAAGTACTTAAATACAAGACGCTTGTA
>JANJEY010000236.1:17409161-17420019 GCA_024703695.1 Erythroxylum cataractarum
AAAATCAACAGCTAAAATCTCTAACAACCCAAAAGAATAGGTCTTTATTCAACAGACTGAATCACGTTCTTCTAACAATCCCTCCCTTGAACTTATTTCTCTTATCAAGAATTAGTTCAAGTCTGAAACAGTGCACATGCCAAGTTCTTCACGCAATTTCTGGAATGCTTCCAACTTGAGAGGCTTTGTCAGCAGATCAGCTAGTTGATCTCGAGTACCACAAAACAGTAAATTAACAACCCCTTCTTTAGTAAGATCCCTAAGAAAATGAAATCTTACCCTTATGTGCTTGGAACGACATGTAGAACTGGATTTTTGGACAACTTAATAGTCGAAGCATTATCACACATTAGCTTTGTTCCTTCTGTTTGTGAATGACCAATTTCTTTAAGTATCCTCCTCATCCAAATAGCTTGGCACGCACATGTAGCAGCTGCAACAAACTCTGCTTCTGTAGTCGATAAGGTGACTATTTGCTGCTTTCGAGAAGACCAGGCTACTGCTCCACTCATCATAAACACATAGCCTGAAGTACTCTTGCTATCTTCCATATCACCGGCATAGTCACTGTCAGTAAATCCAATCAAATCACTAACTCCTCCCCTTTTGTAGAACACACCATAGTTCACAGTACCTTTCAAGTACCTTAAGACCCTTTTAGCTGCTGCAAAATGCTGTTATGTAGGACATGCCATGAATCGACTAATCAGACTTACAACAAACATGAGATCAGGACGAGTGGCAGTGAGATACATCAGACTTCCTACTATCTGTTTGTATAAAGTTGCATCCACCTTTGTGCCATTTTCATCTTTGCCAATCTTTTGTCCCAGAACAATGGGATTACAAATAGAATTGTAATCCTCTATTCCAAAACGGTTTAAAACCTCAGCTGCATACTTCCTTTGACATATAAAAATACCATCTGATCTTTGTAATACCTCAATTCCAAGAAAAAATCTCATCTGACCTAAGTCAGTCATATCAAACTCCTTCTTCATAGAACTTTTAAATTCTATCAATAATTCTTCATCATCACCGGTAAACAAAAGATCATCAACATAAATGCTCACAATAAGAATTTTACCCCCTTTCCTCCTTAAAAAGAGTGTTTGCTCACTAGAACTACTTTCAAATCCTTCTTTGATAAAATGGGACTCTATTCGACTAAACCAAGCCCTAGGCGCCTGTTTTAATCCGTAAAGAGCCTTTTGTAGTTTGTACACCATCTGCTCACTTCCCTTTTTCTCATAGCCTTTCGGTTGTTCTACGAAAACATCTTCCTTCAACTCTCCATGTAGAAAAGCCGATTTGACATCTAATTGATAGAGTTTCCAACCTTTTTGAGCCGTAAAAGCTATGATCATCCTCACAGTATCCATTCTGGCCACAGGTGCAAATACTTCAGTATAATCAATTCCATGCTCCTGTGTGTACCCTTTCACCACCAATCTCGCCTTGTATTTGTCAACTTCTCCAAGCTCATTTAGTTTGGTTTTATAAATCCATTTTACTCCTATTTTCTTTGCACCAGTAGGTAGAACCACCAAGCGCCATGTCTGATTTTTTTCAATGGATTTGATTTCTTCATCCATGGCCAATCTCCATTTTGGGCTTTTGACAGCTTCCTCAAAGTTTGCAGGATCTGAAATCATCAAGAATGCCATGTTTGCTTCATCTTCTTCAGAAAATCCTTCACCAGAAACATAATCTGCTGACCATACAGGTGGACGTCGATTTCTGCCCTCCCTTGTTGCCAAATCTGGTGTAGCGATTGTTGAGAAATCACTTTTAGCAGCCGGTTCAGTTGGCAAAGCTGGTTCAGTCAACTCCTCTGTGATTTCTCCTCCTTCAACTCTGTTTTCTTCAATTTCGATATTTTCCCCCCAGTCCAATTCCGTTAGTTCTACACCTTCAAAATTTGTCCAATCCCACTCACGATCTTCTTCGAAAACTACATCACGACTCACTATAATTTTTCTTGCAACTGGATCAAACATTCTATACCCTTTGGATTGGCTGCTAACTCCAAATAAAACACAGCTCACACTTTTATCTTCAAGTTTGTTCCTCTTAACATCTGGAATATGAACATGTCCCACACATCCGAAAACTCGGAAATAATCTACCAACGGTTTTTGTCCGCTCCAAGCCTCTTCTGGTGTCACATCTTTTACTGCAAGGGTAGGTGATCGATTCAAAACATGAATCGTCCACCTAACTGCTTCAGGCCAGAAATTTTTAGGCACTTTCTTATCTGTCAGCATAGCTCTTACCAGGTTCATCACAGTGCGATTTTTGCGTTCGGCCACTCCATTTTGTTGTGGAGTATAAGCTATAGTCAATTGTCTTTTCACTCCATGCTGTTTGCAAAAATCATTAAACTCTGCAGAATTGAATTCCCCTCCTCTATCTGTTCTTAAGCATTTTATAGGCATTCCAATTTCCTTTTCCACCAGTATTTTGAAACATTTAAAGTGATAAAATGTTTCTGATTTTTCTGAAAGAAAATAAGTCCATGCTTTCCTAGAAAAATCATCTATAAAGCACAATAAATACCTTTTCTGGCTGCTCGAAGCTGGTGTAATAGGACCACACAGGTCGGCATGAACAAGACTCAATTTTTCAGATGCTCTCCACTGACCTTGTTTAGGAATTGGAGTCCGATGTTGCTTGCCTTTCATACATGCCTCGCAAGTGGTATTTGGAGCTACAATTTGCGGCAAGCCTTCCACCATGTTTTTATGTTTCAAGATACGTAAGCCTTTATAGCTGAGATGACCATAACGATAATGCCAAAGTGTTGACTGGTCTGTATTTGAAACTTGGAGGCATCTTCCTTCATTTGTTGTAGCAGATGGGTCAGCAAGCAAAATGAACATCCGATTTGCACTCATAAATGATTCTGCCATTTTTCCCTTTTGTTGATGAAAAATACTGCACATACCATCTTTGAAAAGCACTGCTACTCCTTTTTCTTGAAGCTGTCCGACGCTCAAGAGATTATTTTTAAGCTCAGGTACCCAATACACATCACCAACAGTGTAGCAGACTCCCTGTAAAATCAATTTCACAATTCCCTTTCCAGCAACTTTCATTCTTGTATTATTTCCAAGTTTGACAGTGTGAGTAAATGTTGTGTCTAAGCTTGAAAACATACCTTCATTTCCACACATGTGGTTTGAGCAGCCAGAGTCTAAAAACCACGCATCACTCCTTTTTGCTTCATGCAGTTCTACATGGGCCATTAACAGCAATTCATCCTCTTCTTCTAGCTCTGCATAATTTGCTTCCTTATTCAACTTTGGACATTCATATTGAAAATGACCTAAGTCATGACACTTATAACATTCAACAGTTGCTTTGTTGAAAGTTGATCGTCCCCTTCCGCGTCCTCTTCCTCTGTAAGTTCCTCTCCCTCTGTTACTTGTTCCTGACCGACCTTCGACTTTCAGAACTTGATCCTCGTCATCATTGATGGGTCGTCGAAATTTTTGTTCATGCACCACTAACGAGCTCTGTAATTCATCGATGGACATGTTATCAGTATCTTTTGACTCTTCGATGGATACTACAACGTATGTAAATTTTTCAGTTAGGGTGCGCAGGATTTTTTCTACAATTTTCCTGTCTGGCATATCTTCTCCATTGCTCCTCATCTTATTGGAAACCATCATCACTCTAGCAAAATAATCAGTGATGGTTTCATCCTTCTTCATCTCTAGAACCTCAAACTCTCTCCTTAATGCGTTAAGAAGAGATTTCTTCACTTTTGGATTTCCACCGAACTTTCGCTTCATTGAGTCCCAAACAATCTTGGTTGTGCGACAGTCCAAGATTTGTTCAAAGACAGTTTGAGGAATTGCCTGGAAGAGGTAATGCTTGACTTGGTAATCTTTAGTTTTAGCATCTTCAAGTTGCGCCTGTTGTGCCTCAGTTAGTCTCGTCCTTTCTACTGGCTCTGTAAAACCATTCTCCACCAAACTCCATAGGCCCTTTGCTCTAAGTAAATTTTCCATCAGTTCACTCCAGTGATCATAGTGACCATCGAAGTGAGAGATCTTTGTTAAAGTTTTGTCTTCACTCATACTCTCTGTTTTTGATCACTCGAAAATTGCCACTTTCTTTTCAACAAAGCCCAATGGGGGCTCTGATACCAATTGTAAGGTTTAGCAGTGGAATAAACCAGACACGAACAATTGGGATTTTCAAGTGATATCTTTATTGAAACTGGACGTGGCTTTTAATAGCCTTACAAATGACAGCAGAAACAGAACACACCACAAAAAACGCTAAGTGACTAAGATAAAATCAACAGCTAAAATCTCTAACAACCCAAAAGAATAGGTCTTTATTCAACAGACTGAATCACGTTCTTCTAACAGCAGTATACTCAACAGTTAACACAAAAGAGAAAAATAGTTGAAACAAATATCCATTTAGGATTAATTTCCAATACTTCGTAAATGTTTTTTCTTCTTTAAAATTGTCAGAAGTGCTTAAAATATTCTAAAATTGTATCACGGACACTATGCGAGAACCTTATTGAATGATGGATTAATTGTTGGTTCGGTGGTAGATTATCCTCATGGTTGGGAACTTAAATATTTTAATACTTTATTGAGCACTAAAATGAACACTACTTGCCTTATATGAACACCAACAATTCTTTCCATGACAACCATCTCTTTTTCTTCGTCCGCCGGTCAGCCACTCACCTCGTTTGAAGAAGTGGACAACCTTGAACTGAGTATAGTTGTCAAAAGAAAACTACCGCTTAAAACGACATCATGGAGGAGAACATTGAATCTCTTAAAACTAACTCCTACAAGTAAACCTTTACAGGCCAGAACAACATAGAAGAAAACCTTTTTGAGTTTTAATTCTATGGATGATGATGAGCATATTATACAACATTCTACACGTCAATTTTACAGTGAGGTGTGTATAATGTTGGCCGAATTATAATTTGATTCATAATCTATCACATTAAATATTTTATGTAAAAGCACAAATGTGGCATCATTGCAATGCATGCAGTGCCCATAGGTAAGTGTCTTTGCAATATTTATTATACATAAGTGTATTAGTATTACATAAAACTCTGAACAACTTTCTTACCACAACTTTTGTTTATAGCATTCATGTAAATTATATATAATTACAGTCCAATTACTTTTACATCCTTGAATTAAATTTAGGCTTTGGCATGTCCTATTGGAATTGACCATAAATGATAAAAGAAAGATAAAAAGGTATTTGTTTATTTAGAATGACACCCAACGATGGATGGACGTATAAGAAAACCTCATTCAAGCGCCTTCGTAATGACAAATATTAGATGCCTTGTTTTCTGCGATATTTTTGGATATTTTGTGATGTTTTAAAAACGTCGCAAAATATTTTGTTTTCAGTAATGAATTCACAGCAGTTTCAAGTCGAGAAATTACATATCAGATGGGCTAACGTAAAATCATAAATTTATCGCGTACGAGAAATTTAGGTATGCCAACAAGCTGCCTTAGTGCCTCTCTGTATATATAGTCTCTGTATAATTATTTGATAAAATGTCATTATCTTCATTTTTACTAAATTATTAAAATTGGTAATAGCTTTTTTTTCAGGAAGCAATAAACAAGGAAATAGCGTAATTTTCTTCCTTTCAACTTTGATATGCTCATATACACCTCATGCTTTGGCTTTTCGTGTCAATCTGAGCGTAATTTTATATTTTGTGCAGCTCCTTCATGTCAAAGAAGAGGTCCTTTTCACGCATCAGCAAGTGATAAGGTGTAGAACATGGGAGTAAATTGTGGTGATTATGTGAGGGCAGAATGTGTGAGTGATGGCTGCAAAAATCTTCTCCACAATTTGTTCTTGTGAACGTTGTTTATCGATGCACATGTAATTGCAATGCTGCAACATTTATGGTTCAATAAGATCGAGCCTAATTATCGTTCGGTATACATTGAATACAAAGTCTTGGGAGCAAACTAAGGCAGTATACTAAACAAATATCCATTTAGGAATAATTTGCAATACTTCATAAATGTTGTTTCTTCTTTAAAATTGTCAGAGAATAGGAAGTACTTAGATATTCTAAAATCGTATCATGGACACTATGCTTGAACCTTCTTGAATGATGGATTGTTGGCTCGATGGCAGATTTTCCTCCTGGTTGAGAACTTAAATATTTTAACTTTACCATTCACAACAAAATCGCATCAATTTAATATCATGAGAGTGTTAACTTTTTCAGAGAAAAGTCTGCTCTTCAATCCTCTGACCTCTCTCTACCTTTACTCTTCCTCTTTTCCCGCCCATTTGTTTTTTTCCTCTTATGCCCCCCCCTTTGTTTTTCGTCCTTTGCCCTCTCTAGCCCTTCACCGTCTGTCCTTTTGGTCTTTTCCCCTCTCAGCGTTGCTCCCTAGGCGGGCACCCACTTCATGGGTGACCCGGCTCCTCCTGCTCCCCTGCCGTCTCCCCCTCCTAGACCCCTGGCGGTTTCCTCGGCGGTTGCGCCTGCGCTTTCCTTGCTGCAGAAGTCGTCTGGTGCTCCCTCCTCCCCTCGCGCTGAGCCCGCTCCTGTGGGCTCTTCGACCGCCCCTCGTCTGGCTTCTCTGAACGGTGGCTCCTGGCGAGACATGGTTGCCGGCCGTCGCCAACGGGGTCAGCTCACTCACCATCCTCACGTGCTCCAGGATGGTGTCATCTCCCCTCCGGTGGATCTTCTCCGGGCAGGTGCCAAAACTTGGTCAAATGCTTTGGTTGGTTTTTTCTGGAACAAAAGATTGGCTTTTCCGGCTGTGGATGCTTGGGCGAAGGCTAGGTGGAGCAAGCGGGGCTTTGAAAAAGCTATGCTCATGGATGATGGGTTATTTCTGTTCAAGTTCTCCTCCCAAGCCGATGTTAATGAGATCCTTGAACTTGGCCCTTGGCACGTTGGAGATCAACCTATGTTTTTGCGTCAATGGCAACCTGGTATGGGTTTGGATAGGAGTTCAGTTGCGGTCTTCCCGATTTGGGTTCAGTTCTATGGCTTACCTTTGGAGTACTGGACGTTGGAGGGGCTCAGCTACCTGGCTAGTGGTATTGGTAAACCCATCTGCTTAGACTCCCGAACTGCTGCCATGGACAGGATTGGGTATGCTAAAATATGTATTGAAGTTCCGAAGGAGGCTGTGCTGCCGGATAAGGTGTCTATACGGCGCCTGGCTGCTGGTGGCGACTTGGTTTGTGACACTATTCCTGTTACCTATCCGTGGAAACCGTGTGCTGATCCTAAACAGTGGGTTCCGACAGGACGTCGTTTTTCTTCGTGTTGGTCGGAGGATTTGGTTCTGGACTCCACTCCACCATTGTCTCCACCTGCGCCAGTTAGCCAACCTGCGCTGGACGCTTGTACAAATGTAGCTTTGGCAGGGGTGAGTCCTGGTCCATTTAATGCAGTTGATGGTGGTTCCCCTGTGGGTAATTCCTCGTTCCCATGTGATGTACCCATGGCCACTTGCTCTGTGGAGCATATTGATCGGGCTGTTGAATGCTCTGTCGTCCATAGGGACTTGTCCTGCTCCTCGGGGTATTTTCCAGATGCTATGGCTTTTGATATGATGACATTGCCGCCTGGTGGGAATGCTCCTCCAGCTGCTGGTGGGGATGCTCCTCCACCTGCTAGTGGGGCTGCTCCTCCAGTGGATGATTTGTTGCAGGGGACAGATGCCCCCTCCGTTGCTGAATGTGAGGAAGGCGAGATTCCCCCAGACTCCACCAAGCTCGGTAAAAGTGCAATTGCTAAAAAGACAGCCAAAAAGAAGAAGCCTAAGGGGATGATCTCCCCTGAATGCCTTTTCTAATGATGTCCTTCCTAGTGTGGAATACTAGGGGGTTGAATGATCCCCTCAAAAAGATGATGGTGAAACAACTAGTGGCCACCTCTTCCCCTGTTTTGGTAGGCTTGTTGGAAACTAAAATAAAAGCGACCGCGGATCCGAAGGGTTTGGATTTTTTGGGACCTCAATGGAACCTCTTTACTAATCATGCTTCTCACTATAATGGCCGTATTTTGTGCTGGTATAATTCGGACAAATTAGAAGTTCAAGTGCTTAAAATGGGTGCTCAATTTATGCATCTCTGTTGCAAGGAGACAAATAATGCCCCTTTCATGGTTACTTTAGTTTATGCTGCAAATCTTGCTTTCCAACGTTCTGATTTATGGACGGAGCTTCTTGCCTTCCATTCTGGAATGACTTGCCCTTGGATGGTTGTTGGTGATTTCAACTGTTGTCTCAACTCTTCAGAAGTGGAGGGCGCGGCTAGATTCCATGGTAGTTCGGGTGGTGAGCTTCAACAACTTTTCCACCACACTGATTTGGTAGATCTTCGGAGTCATAGACTATGGTTCACTTGGGAAAATAAACAACGGGGTGCTATGTATATTAGGAAGAAGTTGGATCGTGCGTTGGTCAATCGGGACTGGCTCCACTCCTTCTCCATGGATTCGGTGACTTTTGGTGATCCAGTATTTTCGGATCACACACCTCTTCTTATTCAGCATGACTCCTCTGCTCGCAGATATGGGGCTCTGTTTCGGTTTTTTAATGGTTTATTGCAGGCTGATGGTTTCATGGAATTGATAGCCTCCGTTTGGCAGGTGGAGGTCTTCGATTTTAAAGGTTATCAATTAATGCATAAGTTGAAGATGGCGAAACGGGCTATTAAGGGTTTTAGTAGGCAGCAAACGCAGAATTTACAGGAGCTGGGTCACCACTTGGCTGATTTACAGCAGCAATGCTATTGGGATCCTCTTAATGAGCGTTTGCGGGTTCTTGAAGCTAACAGTATATCTCACTATCAAGCAGCCCTGACCTTACATGATTCCATTCTTCGGAAAAAATCTCGACAGATTTGGCTACGGGAGGGGGACCGTAACTCCAAATTCTTTCATGCGGCGATCCTTGCTCGTCGCAATAGAAACACTATTACTGAGTTATCTGATTTGGATGGCAATGTTTGGAGAGGGCAAGATGAGGTGTCTACTCATGTCCAGGATTTCTTTGTTCAACTCATGGGTTATCCGCAGGATCCGATGGGGAGTGAGTTTGGTGTTCGGCATGTACTAAATTTCTCTCCTAGTCAAGCCACTCTAGACATGTTAAATGCTCCTGTTACGGCGATGGACATTAAGGCGGCCTTATTCCGCCTTAATAGTACAAAAGCTCCGGGACCTGATGGGTTTTCAGCAGGATTCTTCCAACAAACGTGGCCGATCACCGGACAGCTACTCACGGAGGCGGTTCTTGAATTCTTCTCTTCGGGTAAGCTATTGCGGGAAATTAATCACACTTACATTTGTCTCATTCCCAAAAAGGATAGGCCTGTGAGGATCACGGACTATAGACCGATTTCATGCTGCAACACCGTCTATAAGATTATTGCCTCTCTTTTAGCTGAACGCTTGAAAGGGGTTTTGACAGAGGTCATTAGTAAGGAGCAAGGGGCCTTTTTACCGACGCGGAGTATTGGTGATAACATTCTGCTGCTTCAGGAGCTAATTGGCGAGTATCACTCTGGTAAAAAGATCAATAGTTGTGCCTTGTCAATTGACCTTTATAAAGCCTTTGACACGATAGGTTGGGATTATTTGCGGGAATGCATGCGATGCATCGGTTTGCCTTCTCGATTCTGCCACTGGATCCTCCAATGCATCCAAACGCCGTCTCTGAGCGCCCTGGTTAATGGTATTCCTACTAAGCCTTTTTTGATTCAGCGAGGCATAAGGCAAGGGGATCCTCTTTCCCCTTACTTATTTACTCTAGCCATGGAGGGTCTTTCCCGCTTGTTGTCCAAAATGGTGCTTTGCAATGGACTGTTCCAGTTTCATCATAACTGTAAGGATATGAACTTGTCTCATTTAATTTATGCTGATGATGTTATACTCCTTTGTCAAGCCGATCCGCAGGTGTTAACTATCATGATGAGCTTGATGAATACATTCTCTCGTTGGTCGGGTATGACCTTGAATTTCCAGAAAAGTGGTATATATATTTCTTCCGATGTGACCAATCGGGAAGCCCTTAGCTCTTCGGTTGGGTTAACTCTTTACAGTACACCTTTCCGCTATCTTGGTGTTCCCATCACCTCGGGCAAACCTCGGTTCTCTGATTTTATACCTCTATTAGAGAAGTTAAAGGGCCGAATCAACTCCTGGCAAAATAGGTTTCTCTCCTTTGCGGCCCGAGTCAACTTGATTGTTACAGTGTTGAGTGGTATGCATGTGCATTGGGCTGCTCATATGACCACTCCTAAGAAAGTTATTAAAGAAATGGAGAGGATTTTAAAGGCCTTTTTATGGACGGGCAAGACTGAACAGTGCAAAGGGGCTAAAGTTAAATGGAGTGAGGTTGCCATTCCTAAGAAGAATGGGGGTTTGGGCATCATCTCCTTTCCTGAGATGCAAAAGAGTCTTCTTATGAAGCGAATTTGGCGTTTATTTGTGGATAAGGAGGCTATCTGGGTTCAATGGCTCCAGACTTACAGGCTCACTGATCACAGCTTTTGGCATCTCCAATTTCGGTACGAATACTCTTGGCTCTTCAAAAGTTTACTGAAACTACGTGATTTGGTTTATCCTTTGATTCGAACTATAGTTGGAGATGGGGAAAACACTTCCTTCTGGTTTGACAATTGGCATATGCTGAGTCCCTTATGGCACCGCAATGATCTAATTAGAATCCGACATCGGATTCCCCTTACTGCCAATCTCACATGGAAGTCCAGTCAGTTCGCAATCCAATCAGTTCTCAGTCACAATTGAAATACCGAAAAATCGTGAATGCATGTACTATAAATAAATACATAT
>JANJEY010000236.1:17429398-17442745 GCA_024703695.1 Erythroxylum cataractarum
TTCAATTCCCGAACAGCTATAAAATGATGATGAGTTGAAGAAGTTGGCAGAATCCAAAGACCGAGGATGGCAAAACGGGCCATTAAGGGTTTTAGTGAGCAGCAAACACAGAATATTCAGGGGCTGGGTCATCACTTGGCTGATTTACAGCAACAATGCTATAGGGATCCTCTTAATGAGCATCTGCGGGTTCTTGAAGCTGACAGTATGTATCACTATCAAGCAACCCTGACCTTACATGGCTCCATTCTTCGACAAAAATCTAGACAGACTTGGCTATGGGAGGGGGACCGCAACTCCAAATTCTTTCATGCGGTGATCCTTGCTTGTCGCAACAGAAACACTATTACTGAGTTATCTGATTTGGATGGCAATGTTTGGAGAGGGAAAGAGGTTGTGTCTACTCATGTCCGAGATTTCTTTATTCAGCTCATGGGTTGTCCGCAGGATCTGAGGGGGATTGAGTTTGGTGTTCGGCATGTCCTTAATTTCTCTCCTAGTCAAGCCACTCTAGACATGTTGAATGCCCTGTTTACGGCATTGGACATTAAGGCAGCCATTTTCCACCTCAATAGTACAAAAGCTCCAAGGCCTGATGGGTTTTCGGCAGGATTCTTCCAACACAAGTGGCCGATCACAGGACTGCTACTCACGGAGGTGGTTCTTGAATTCTTCTCTTCGGGTAAGATGTTGAGGGAAATAAATCACACTTACATTTGTCTAATTCCCAAACAGGATAGACCTGCGAGGATCACGGACTATAGACCGATTTCATGCTACAACACCGTTTATAAAATTATTGCCTCTCTTTTAGTTGAGCGCCTAAAAGGAGTTTTGACGGAGGTCGTCAGCAAGGAGCAAGAGGCCTTCTTACCGGCGAGGAGTATTGGTGATAACATTCTGTTGCTTCAGGAGCTAATTGGCGAGTATCACTCTGGTAAAAAAATCAATAGTTGTGCCTTGACAATCGACCTCTATAAAGCCTTTGACACGATAGGTTGGGATTATTTGCGGGAATGCATGCGATGCATCGGATTGCCTTCTCGATTCTGCCACTGGATCCTCCAATGCATCCAAACGCCTTCTCTGAGCGCCCTAATCAATGGTATTCCTACTAAGCCTTTTTTGATTCAACGAGACATAAGACAAGGGGATCCTCTTTCTCCTTACTTATTTACTCTAGCCATGGAGGGTCTTTCCTGATTGTTGTCAAAAATTGTGCTTTGCAATGGACTTTTCCAGTTTCATCATAACTGTAAGGATCTGAACCTGTCTCATTTAATTTATGCTGATGATATTATTCTTCTTTGCAAAGTCGAACCGCAGGTGTTTACTATCATGATGAACTTGATGACCACATTCTCTCGATGGTCGGGTATGACCTTGAATTTCCATAAAAGTGGTATATATGTTTCTTCAGATGTGACCAATCGGGAAGGCCTTAGCACTTCGGTTGGGTTAACTCTTTACAGTACGCCTTTCCGCTATCTTGGTGTTCCCATCACCTCGAGCAAGCCTCGGTTCTCCGATTTTATGCCTCTACTGGAGAAGTTAACGAGCAGAATCAATTCTTGGCAAAATAGGTTCCTCTCCTTTGCGGCCTGAGTCAACTTGATCTTTACAGTGCTGAGTAGTATGCATGTGCATTGAGCTGCTCATCTGACCACCCCTAAAAAAGTTATTAAAGAAATGGAGAGGATTCTAAAGGCCTTTTTATGGACGGGTAAGGCTGAACAGTGCAAGGGGGCAAAAGTTAAATGGAGTGAGGTTGCTGTTCCTAAAAAGAATGGGGGTTTGGGCATCATCTCCTTTCCCGAGATGCAAAAGAGTCAGCTTATGAAGCGAATTTGGCGTTTATTTGTGGATAAGGAGGCTATGTGGGTTCAATGGATGCAGGCTTACCGGCTCACTGACCAAAGCTTTTGGCATCTCCAATTTAGGTATGAATACTCTTGGCTTTTCAAAAGCTTAATGAAACTGCGTGATGTGATTTATCCTTTGATTCGGAGTATAGTTGGAGATGGAGAAAACACTTCCTTCTGGTTTGACAATTGGCATGTGCTGAGTCCCCTATGACTCCGCAATGATTTAATTAGAATCTGACACCGGATTCCCCTTAATGCCAATCTCACATGGGTTGTTCAGGAAAGTGACCGTCTGCTTAGATACCGGTTCGGATCTCTGCTTCCTGGGTACTTGAATGGTATCTCTCTTCATAGAGCTCCGGATAGAGTGCTATGGACCGCTACACCTTCCGGTGATTTCACTACCTCTTCAGCTCGTGCTATTGGGCGAGGGCCGACCGAAGAGGTTCCTTGGACTGCTCTCGTCTGGAAATAGGTATTATGTCCAAAGGCAGCCTTTCTTCTATGGCTAACCATTAAAAATCGATTAAGAACAAAGGATAGATGGTTCGGTACTTATGATCCTATTTGTGTGCTTTGTAAGCTGGTCCTTGAAAGTAGAAATCATTTATTTTTTGAATGTGAGTATACCAAGTCAATGTGGAATTGCATATTGTATAAGACAGGTCTCTTGTCTTCTTCTTATGACTGGCTTGAGGTCCTTAATGAGATTCTTCGTGCAGTCAATAATGGGCTCCGTGATTCTCTTATGATTAGAACCTCCTTTCATATGGTTTTCTATCATAATTAGCGGGAGAAAAATAGGCGTCTTTATAAACAAATGGAGAGGCACAAATATGTGTTGGCGGACTGTATTATTAACCTGATCAGGGAGGTCATCATTGGGCATAGTATGCAAGAGCAGTTAAGCTTGGCTATGTGGCAACGATGGAGCATTTAGTTGTAGCTGGTTTTTGGACATTTTGTGGTTTGCACTTTTGTTACAGGAGTTTTCTAGGTTTCTAGTGTTGGTGGCCTGAAAGGTTTTTTCTCATTTTGTCCACAGATAGTGGATTGCGGTTCTTGTACATTGTTTTACCATTTTCTTTATAATTACATATATCTTGAAATTTAAAAAAAAACATGTTCTATTTATTTATTTATAAACTTGTGACTGAAATTTGCGAAGATGGAGTAATTTAAACAACACAGACAATCGCAGGCCCTATCTGTCAACTTTAGAGGTCGGAAAGCAATAAAGCATAAGGTTGTTTAGTGCATTGATAGAACCGATCAAAATAAAAAAAAATGATTTCCATTTAGATATAAAAAAGTATTAGAAGTCATACTGAAAGTAAAAGGACAAACAGAAAGATAATCACATTTGACCCACCAGCCACCTTCCTTTTTGTTTCCTTTCTGTTTTTTTTTTTTACTTTTGCTTTTCTTGAACCTGTCTTCTCCTTCCTTTCCTGTCATTTCCATTAAATTCTGTAACCAACCAATCCAGTGGGTGTGCCCGCTATCATATTCCCAGAACACCATCTATATAATTCAACATTTGTCGGGGATTCTTTCAAGATACTGTTTTTTTTTTATGGCAAAGGTTTTGTCGTTTTTCCAAGTGTGATTCACCAACTAATATGGGTGCTTGTATCTCCACGATCAAAGCCATCGCTTCTAACGCCAATAAGCACGACCACCGCCAACGCCATCAGCGTCAGCAGAACTCCACCGGAAACGATAACGGCGATGTCGGCAACAAGACCGCCTTCTCCGTTCTTCTTAACCGGAAAGGAAGAACCAAACCTCAACAAACAACGTTTTTGCCAACGTCAACTAACAAGACAGAAACTTCACGTCCAGCCCAGGATAATAAGACCCGCATGAACCAACAACAAAAACAGCAGCAGCTAAAAGTAAAAGGAAAGCAGACATCGAAGCTTCAGAATGGTACGATCCCATGTGGCAAAAGAACGAATTTTGGGTACGAGAAGGATTTCGATAAGCGGTACAAGATGGGGAAATTGTTGGGTCATGGGCAATTTGGTTACACCTTTGTCGCCGTTGATCAGGCTAGTGGTGATCGTCGTGCAGTCAAGAGGATTGAGAAAAACAAGGTAAATTCTAATGACGTTGTCCTTTACTTTTATTTCTTTCTTCCCGATATTGCCGAGTTGAGCCTTTTTTTTTTTAATGAAACTTTTTAAAATTTTGTTAGTTTCCACGTTTTTCAAACGATTTACCGGTTAATGGGATGTTGGAGAAATCTAGGGGGAGTTGTTTTGCTTGTTTGTTTGTTTCTAATACCTTTTGCTCAATTGATGGGTATGTTGTTATTAACGGTGGTTTGATTCTGAATATTCTTGCTCGTGCATATCATCACAAGCTTCATGAGGGATTTAGCTTTTTAAATGGAAAGACTCCCTTCCTTAATTGTCGGTTTTACTTCTAGTATTGGTATCTTGTGTATCAACCGTCTTTTTAGGTATCTGTTATGTTTGTCTTGATGACGATCGGGAGGATGTTTGATAATATCTCTTGACTCGACAAATGACATCATACTTTATTACATCGTTTTCTTGATCTAAAGCTGGTGTCATGGTATTGTTTTGAGACGAGAAGCCTTAATTGTATGCGTGTTGCCAGCAGTGATGACGTTCTAGATATATGATGTTTCATCCTTGTAATCAAACTTAGGATGCATTCCAAAGTCTAATATGTGCTGTGTTTAAATGTGCATCTTCAGTGTCCCACTTCAGGGGAAAGTAGCGTTGGATGGAGCTTATTGGTGCACATTGCACAAATAGGCGGAAGAGAACCTTTTGTCGTCAGAGTTGCCCTCTTATACTTATTCTGTGTGAATTTTATTTTAATTTACTCCCTCTTTCGTGCGCTTCATGGTGCTTTGAAGAGCTAACTGATAGGTTGATATCACTTTCGCTTCTCCTATAATCTACTATATGACTTTTAGCTGCAGCAGATTTAGTGTTCAAAAGCTTGGACAAAGTTGGAGACAATTTCTATGGCTTCGTCTCTCAGAAAAATATATGGTGCTGAGAAATTTGTTTAGGTGTGGTTCATTTCTATTTTGTAACCATCCTTGACTTTGGTGGTAGATGGTTTTACCTATTGCTGTTGAGGATGTCAAACGGGAGGTTGAGATATTGAAGGAACTTGGTGGCCACGAGAATGTGGTTCAATTTTACAATGCATTCGAGGATGAGTCATATGTATATATTGTCATGGAGTAAGTACTAATATCTTTTCCCAGAATTCTGTCGCTAATCTGATATGCTTAGTTGCCATTATCAGATTTGGATGTAATTGCCTTTTTTCCATCAACATGTGTTCATTACATTTATTTGTTTGAGCAATCCTCTTTAACAATGTGGTATTTAACTATTTTTACTAGGTTGTGTGAGGGTGGAGAATTATTGGATCGAATTCTAGCAAAGTAAGAAATTTATATGTCTAGTCCTTTTTATCTGCATTTTTCCTTCTAAGTCCATGGCACAATATTTTTTGAAGTTCGAAATTCTAAACGTAAATCGGATTTCTGCTGTATTCATTCTTCATAATTATGCTTGTGTCTTTTTCTATCAGGAAGGACGGCCGTTATACTGAGAAAGATGCAGCGGTGGTTGTACGTCAGATGCTTAAAGTGGCAGCAGAATGCCATTTACATGGTTTGGTGCACCGTGACATGAAACCGGAGGTATGCACAAGCTTTTTAGGATTCAAAACGCTTAGCTTATATATCAGAAAGGTCCTGCTTCTAACAGCTTTGAATCATTTTTTCCTGCTTATAGAACTTTCTGTTTAAGTCATCAAAGGAAGACTCAGCCCTAAAGGCCACAGATTTTGGTTTGTCAGACTTTATAAAGCCAGGTGAATAGAATTTCCATCTCGTGAATATATATTAAGCTGTTAGAAAGGGATCAACGTACGAGATTAGAGCCAAAAAAGAAACTCTACATGCGGTTATGAGAGGTTGATTTATTTAATAACTCAACTGCTGGTTGCAAACTGGTGGTAGACTAAGCCAGAAAGGCTCCAATTTTTTTTCTGAAATTTGAGAATCTTCAGTGCCTTGTGATTCTATGGTCAAACTATCTGACTCCCTCTATTTTATTGTCCATTCGAATGAAGGGAAGAAGTTTCGAGATATTGTTGGTAGTGCTTACTACGTTGCCCCTGAAGTATTACGACGCAAATCTGGGCCTCAATCAGATGTCTGGAGTATTGGTGTCATTACATACATTTTACTTTGTGGGAGACGCCCTTTTTGGGATAAAACAGAGGATGGTATATTTAAGGAGGTGTGTATTTCCCTCGATTTAGAGCATGTCATGTTTCGTGAATGTTGTATTTGGCGGTGCCATGTGGAGAAAAGACTTGTTGAAACAATCCTATTTGTGCTAGCACTATTTATTGTCATATATGCATGCTTAAAAACAACCTTTCTTCCACCACATTCTTCTTTCTTTGTGACAAGACGCTGGAGTTAATCTGAGCTTCAGGTCATGGCTTGTTTGTCCGAATCAACATGATACAACCCTGATCCAGACCCTAGCGTCACCACTTTATCCTGCCGCTCTATCTTCTTGATGTTGTTAATAGTTAGATGTGTTATGCAATGTTCTAACGTCTAATATTCGTAGGTTCTAAGGAAAAAACCTGATTTTCGCCGTAAACCATGGCCAAGCATAAGCAATAGTGCAAAAGATTTTGTGAAGAAGTTATTGGTGAAGGATCCTAGTGCCAGACTTACTGCTGCTCAAGCTCTATGTATGTGTTCAAAAAGTCCCTTTCTAGCATATAGAGATGTGTTGTTGGTTCTACCTTTCGTATACATTACTTTTTGAATTGTGAAGTTCTTACTGGTTTTGACATTTCCAGCACATCCATGGGTCAGAGAAGGAGGAAATGCCTCTGAGATCCCAATTGACATATCCGTCCTGAGCAACTTGCGACAATTTGTGAAGTACAGTCGTTTGAAACAGTTTGCTCTAAGGGTAATACCAAGTCCCATTTTCCTAGATTTTTATGGCTGGAAGAATTTTTCTTCTATTATTATTTTCTTTCCTACCTTTTCTTTTTTTCGTCTTGATTGTAGTTTAGGCCTTTATGTAACAAATAGTTGATACTGGCAGGCATTGGCTAGCACCATTGATGAAGAGGAGCTGGCTGATCTAAAGGATCAGTTTGCTGCAATTGATGTGGATAAGAATGGTGCGATTAGTCTTGAAGAGATGAGACAGGTACTCTTCTTCTCGTGAAACCTTTAATGTTTGTCCTTGGATATGAATTCCATTTCTAAATGTAGCTTTTCTTGACCTGGTTAATTTGAAATGCTTAATTCAGGCTCTTGCAAAAGATCTTCCATGGAAGATGAAAGATGCACGTGTCCTTGAAATTCTTCAAGCGGTAAGCAGGAATTTTACGCTTTCGTTCCAAGTATATGTTTCCTGAAGTTAGAGAAATGATCTTTTAGCCTTTAACTCGTTTTCTGTCTTGGCAGTAATTAGCTGACGGGTAAGGATAGAGAAATGGTCTTATGTTTCTGGTTGTATCCCAACCTTCAATAGTGATAAGGTGGTAAATAGTTGAGGAGTGACCATTCCCTATGGATGTGGGGGGTCTTCTTTCCCATTAGCATTGGTTACCGTATATGCCCTTTTAGAGAGAAATTTCAGTCGAATAACAGATCCTTGTGTGATAATTTTTATTTTCATTTTCCGGAGAGAAAATTTGTTACAAGTTATGGTCTCTGATTTAGTATGAATGTTGCTCCTGCAATTACTAAAACACTTGGTTATTATTTTACCATTCAATGCAGATTGACATTAACACAGATGGAATTGTTGATTTTTCTGAGTTTGTTGCGGCCGCCCTACATGTGCATCAATTGGAGGAACATAACTCTGAAAAGTGGCAACAACGTTCACAAGCTACCTTTGATAAATTTGATCTTGATAAAGATGGATACATTACCCCAGAGGAGCTTAGAATGGTGAGTAGGATCTCTGTCTGTCATAGATTCGGCGTCGTTGTTCCCTTCCTGCTTCTATATTTGAGCCTTCTACTAGCCAACGAAAGAGTAAAATCATGACAAATATCTAACTGATGTTTACTTTGTAGCATATTGGCTTAAAAGGTTCCATTGATCCACTGCTTGAGGAGGCAGACATTGATAAAGATGGTAAAATAAGCCTTCCAGAATTCCGCAAACTTTTAAGAACGGCAAGCATTGGTTCACATAGTCGCCAGAATCCTTGTATTCAACCGGCTTCCTTGATTTAGTTGGAGACTGACTGGAGTTTTGAGGATTGAGACAAACGAGTACGTAACATGTTTTTTCCTCTGAAGGACAAACAAGTCTTAAAGCCAGGACATAATTGCTGTGGTGATTGCTATTTCAAGCTCCTCTTTCTGAATCTCAAATTGGTGGATAGTGATCAGTTACAGATTAGTCCATTGGTGTAAGTCTAAACGTACATTCCGTACAAAAAAAATCAATATTTTAATGGGAGGTTAAGCTGGAAATGTCCTTCACCATTTTTTTTTAATTTCCTTAAATGATTTTTTTTAGTGAAACTCGTCCTTTTTTATTTTAAAATATAAATAGGTGGATTATATAACTGATTTATAATAATCAAAAGTAAACCAAATGTTTCTTCACTTACAGCTACTGGCTTTGTGAAAGATATTGCAAATGTATTTAAACAGTGCCAAATTTATCAGATTTCCATTGAAAGATGTAATAATCTCAACACCACTGAAAGATGGGAATAATGTAATTCATTTCGGTCATGCACGTAGCTCCTTGTTATTAGCCAACAGAATTTTACCTACCAACCTCCTTACCCAGTTCCTGGCTAATCAATTCGAAAATTTTCAAGGCTGTTTCCAGTCATTGAGGAATTGATTCAGGTGAATTGGGACATGAATACATCAAATAACTTGTCAATTGTAAGGGGCCATTTTAAGTTAATTACTTTTACCAACTAAATGCAAGCACTTTACAACAGACAACTAACACGGAGTTCATGCACCCACTACGTCAATGACGATCAGACACTAAAAGCTTAAGAAGCATTTGCTGATGAGTTTAATGCAGTGGCAGCTGCAGATGTCTTCCCCATGTGCAAGGGTCAAGATCATGGTGTCCTCCAAAACGTGCGTCTGTCCCAAATGCAAATAATTCTTACCAGAGAAGTAAAAATCCCTTCACAATCTACGACATGGTCATGAATGATGCCACATCATAAATGAAGCTCAAACTCATCGCTCCTCATAGTAACTACCAGCTCTCTTCCAGCCATTTAAGAATGTCAATGGCACTGAATCAGCAAATTCAGCTATTGGTTTTTGGCACATCCCCTACACTGTTAGAGGAGCTATCCTGTAGACCTTGAGATGATGAAAACCTGCTCGAGGAACTAACAGTAGTGGCGTTTCTTTCCTTGCTTCGTGATTGCTTGCCTTTTCTTTCTGATGATCCAGGTATTTTGAGTTCAAGGTCAGTAGCTACATCATTTGAATCCTCACATCTTCTTATATTGCTGCATTTTTCATTATCAGTTAACTTACTCTTAGAATCCTGTCTGCTTGAAACATGGGAACTAGAGGCATATTGGGCCGAAGGTTGATCATTTAGGGGATTGGCAGGGGTTCGGTATGGGATAAAGGTTGAACAAGGACCAGGCATGGTACCAGGATTCTGATTTCCAAAGAAAGGAAATGGCTGCATAGATGGGTGCATTGGAATTGTACCCGTAGGCACAGGTACAGGAACTGTATATGAATAAGGTGAAGTCATAACAAGAGATTGATCAACAGCAGCCCATGGGAACATAATCCTACACCTTTGTTGATACTGAATCTTCAAACTCTCAATGTCAGATTTTAAGGAAGCTTTCTCTTCTCTGAGTTCATTCTTTTCCTGCGTTAGCTGTGAATTCAAATTGTGCAATCACATCAACAATCTCTAAAGCATCAGAATCACAATCACTATATGTGTAGAGGTAATCACCTCACGTGATTCTTCTGACAGTGCTGTATACTCGGCTTTTAGCCTACTGACTTCAGCTGTGAGATCTTTCAGCGTTTGAATTGTGTCTGTTAAAATGGTTGCCTTGTCATTCTTGGGTCTATCTGGGTCTGGAACCACAAGAAAAGTATAACTATGCAATGGTGTAATCATACAATTTTTGTTCTCAATTTTTTCCAATCAATTAAATTTCTCTCTACAAAGACAACCAGAGTCGCTGGAGAGTGTCAACAAGCAAGCTAAACCTTAAGTTCTTCAGAACACACAAAAAAAAAAAAAAAAGATACCGAAAATTCTATAAGGTCAGGAGTCGAACACAATTATTCAAAACGACATTTCCTAGGCATAGGATCTCCGTAATCAAATTCATATGCCAACAAACACCTAAAACTATAACATCCATCAGCTTGATAAAACAAACGTTAAATAAATTTAGATCACAAAGAACTTCATTACCCGACCAGTTAATTCATTCTCAACCAGACAATACGCATATATGCAAGTTAAATAGGAAGAAAGAATATTCAAGAAGCATCACACTACATTGTCAGTTAGCCGATTGGGAATAGATATTGCGGAGAACGTTAGCAAAGTCAATAAAAATACCTAGCGCGTTGCCCAACTCTTGAAACTGTTCGTTGAGCCTATCCCTCCTCAACTTTTCCCTGTCTGCTTTCTGAACTTTCCTAGCAGCAAACGGGTCCTTAACATCTACTTCAGGTTTTTGTCTGCAATGGGGACACCTCCAACAAAATCAAGATTTACCCATAAATTGACAAACTTTAACCAAATGTAAAAGCCAATAATCAAACACGAGAAGAGAATTCCATTAAAAACCACCAAATGGAGATAACAGCCAAAAAAGACACAAACTTTAATCCATTCCACCAACCCAAAACAAGACAGCTCGCCAACAGACAAAAAGTGCGTAATGATAGAAAAAAAAACAATGGAAATCAACAGAGTCAACAAGTACTTCTCAGAGACATCACGTGTAATCAAGAAAGTCAATCAACAGGAACGAATCAAAGAGGACCTGGACTCATGGGCAGAGTTCTGAAGAGAAGTAGGAGGCGGAACAGATTGAGAAAAATCATTTGCTGCCTTCTTCCACGGATCCATATTCCTCCAATTCTTCTTCTTTTACCTCTGTATAAATATCTATTTCACATCAAAAATCAGCTACGGAAACTGAGATTGGATTTGCGTTGAGTGGGTACTAGCTGTTTCCTCGATAAACCTGTTTTTCTGTCATCACCAATAGACGCCCCCAGAATTGTGCTTCCCACGAGCCACCACCTCCTTTTCTCTATCCAATCCTTTCAATTTTTTTTTAGATTTATTTTATCTATCGATTAGTAAAATATAAACAAACGTGTTAGAATGTCACTATTAGGTGCAGACAGGGCTCGTGTCCTCCACGCTTGGTACTCCCTAGACTTGCCAACCAATTACTGCCACGTTTGCAGAAAAAACGACGTCGCTGGGACGTTGGCCGCCGGTGTTTGACGCGACAGGAATACAGGCTAAACAATTCTTTTGTAATTTTCATTTCCTTAAAAAATAAAAAAATGCTAATGATTTTAATATAAACGTATTTTACTATTTGATTCTGCCTGATTCTGACGAGGCTGCATGTTACCATTCGGATTCATAGAGCTTGTTGTTTTTTCCGAGAGCTCTAACTTGAAGGTTCCTGCAAAACAAGAAAGACATGGTGCTGTCTGTGCTGCTCCTCGCTTCCACGACGTGTTTTTCTCCTGTAGCGTGACTGTCTCATGTGCGTGCGCCGCTCACTGTGCCTCTTCCTTTAGCTCCCTGCGGCACTGTTCCTCCAGCGCCGCACTCTCTACATTCCTCCCTGTCCTCACTGTTTATTTGACAAGACCCTTAAAAACTTGTTAAAACCCTCTTTAAAACCTGCTACGTCGTTCCTTGCTTCCTGCGTGCGTGCTTCAGCGCAGCGCTGCGTTTTATGCGTCCCTCTTGGCTATTGATTTGACAATTTAATTTGCAACCGTCTAAAACCTTTTGCCTCCAGCCAGCGTGTTGCCTCCATGCGTCGTCGTCTCTTTGTAGCTGCTCTGCGTTTTTTTGCCTTCTTCCACGCTGCTGTCTTGATTTTAATCATCTTGTCTCCTGAGTTTTTGTGTAAAACGCTGCGTCTCTTGCTTGTCATTTGACAATTTAACTTGCTCCTATGTTTGTGTCCAGCGTGGCTTCTTCTTAGTGTTTGATGATGTGACTAATAAAGCCTGCCTCTCTTCTTAAATCCCTTGCACGCCTGTGTCTTCTGCGTTTTAAGTAAAACGCTGCGCTTCTCCATTGCCTTTTAAAACGATGTTGCCTCCTTATTTCCATGCTGGCGTTTTGCTCACCAGCTGCTCCTCTTATTTGAAATTTAATTTGCTCTTCTCTAAAACTTTACTCCTCCATGCTCTTTTCTTCATGTCTTTATTTTTTTCTTTTAATTTTCTTTCTCACGACAAACAAAAATAAATCTTCGAAAATGGCCCAAATGTAATGCTTCTGTCTCACTTTAATTTCTTTGCTTCAAAATTGTACCTAAAAACAAATATGAATTAAAGTGAGTATTTTAATCATTTTTATATCGATAATCGCTAAATGAAAATAATTAAAAATATCAACAATTAAGCACATATCACAAGTCAATCGGATGTCGGACGGAAAAGATATAAGCAAAAGATTGAAAAAGGGTCGGATTAAGGGAGGAAATAACAAAAATCCAAAACGGAGTTGTAGGGCGCTGGGCGGGAGCTTGCGATCGCAAACTACATCCTTTCCTTTTTTTTAATAAATAAAACAGATTTTTATAAAATTTATAACATTTGATTACGAGGTCCAAATTGCAAAAATTTAGTATCAAAAGAAAGCTAAAAGGAAGCTCTACAACTTCCATGAATAACATAAAATCAATTCAACCTCTAAAGTGATCAAATTTCTAATCAAAGTTACTATCTCATACTTGTCATCCCAAAACAGTAACTAAACTTCTAAAATTTCTATCTTTCAACTCCAAGGTCTACAAATGCCATAATTTATATCAATGACAATATCAAAATGCAACCTACAACTTTCATGAAGGACAGAAATATCAATTTGGTCTCTAAGGGAGCCAAAAACCAGTTCAAAATTTCTGTCCACTAATGATCATGCCAAACAATAACATAAACTTCTAAAAATCATAACTTCCTATTTCATGGTCCAAAAATTTCATAATTTACATCAATGGAAAGCTAAAAACACAATCTAAAACTTTCATGAAGAACTTAAAAGCAATTTCAACCTCTAACTAGGTCAATTTTTCAATCAAAGATTCTTCCAGAAATTTGTCATCCTATACCACATGCAAACTTCAAAATTTCATATCTTCCAATTTCCACAATAAAAAATAACATATTATACATCATTGTAAAGCTATGCAAT
>JANJEY010000236.1:17492804-17506479 GCA_024703695.1 Erythroxylum cataractarum
CGAGAGAAACACTTATGCTAAAGACAAACATCATACATTCATAGGACAAATGGCATTAGAAGGAAGAAAGAGACAAATTAGATATAAGACAAAGTAAGGATAGGATTTAGAAATCTTATTGGAATCTGACCCATTCTAGTTTAATGACCCTAATTTCAATCCCAAAATAATATACCCAATATGACAGTGCCATTGGGTAGCAATTTTTGCTACCGAAAAGCAACTGGTTAGCCACTTGGCGATTTTCTTCCGGTTCCGGAATTTTCTCCGAAAAATTCCTAAAAATTCCTTAAAATATAAAACACTCAGTGGCGCACTCAGAATAATTTTTCAAACCCAATAACCACGTTAATCACAATAAAATTACATTAGGCACGAAAACCGGGAATGTCATGTATGCATGTACAGTTATTTCATGTGCACAACTGATACTGTGTATCAATCCTATTATGCAAGAACAGTCCTAATTCATCCCAATCCATCTCATCATATGCCAATTTACTAGTTTACCCTTCCTGTCGGAGGTGGGATGTTACACAATAAATCATCATAAAACGTTAATCTTATTTCATATCTTACTCCGAATCTCGATCCTTTTGTTGTCATATCCCTTGAACAATATTTGAAATCGATTTATCTTAACTACTGTAGTCGCATAAGTATCTGGCCTCTAACGATATCTATAGAACATATTGAAAGAAGTCTATAACTCTTACAAAAAGAGTTAAGCAGGAAGTGTTAGCTTCATTAGAACTTAAGTTTATTTATAATAAGTTTTAGACATTTTAGTAATGTAATTGAAATTAAATTATAATTTCAATTAAACTTTAATTATAATTAAAAATAATTCTAATTAAATATCAATTATGCCTAAATAAGATCCAATATCTTATATTGATCCTTATTCATTAAATATCTCATATTTAAATACAAAGTTTCTAAAACTTTACAATCAAGCCCAACTTGATTAAAATATTTTTGCCCTTTTTAACATGTTCTTTATATGAGACCTGTTAAGTTCCCAATATGTTGAAAATGGATACAAATTATAACCCTAAATTATATTTAGAATTAAATAAATTAAACTCATTTAATTTATCTTTAATTATTTAATTAAATAATTTATATTCATAGATCAATATTGATGCTAAGAAACACATCATGACTATTCAGATATTTAGGAATGTCAAAGTGGTCTTGACTAACTTTTTTGTCTTTGATATTTTCCTATAATTCAATACTTTCTACGTACAATATTCTGATTAAATATAAAGCATGAAATAAATATCTACTCTATTTTGAGTCCAAATATATTAATTCTCCACCAATAGCTATTGATTCAATTATTGACATTAATAAACCATTTACAAGGTGTCATTTCACCTTGAACAAAGATTTTTTGAATCAACATTAATTAAGAATAATAGAACATTCTCCCTAATTACTTTAGGGTAATAAATCATATCTTGATCACTAACTACCGCCATATAATTTATGTTACATCTAATGATTACCAATTGAACTATCTATGATTAGAATATGTTATAAGTAGTATCAAAATATAGTAATCCCTATATAAGATAACTTTAGAGACCTTAATTCAAAGGATCACTAATACAATCATCATAATGAGAATTTCCATAGACATATAAGTAATGTTTCAAATAGAATTCTCATGTGGTGTTACTTCAATAAACTTGTTATCTAACAAGTGCTCACACGTTTATTTAAGTATCTTTATAATTTAATCTATGAAATTGATTACTTCCTTTATTAAAGAAAAACATAATGTATGCTAGTCTTTTTACATTTTATTAATGTTCAACCTTAATAAAACAATGATTATTAACAATTTAGAGATAATATATAAATATAATATGAATTTCATAATTATAATCTCATCATAATTTTATTTGCAATGTATCTCATATATTTTATCATATACATTTTACAATGTATAAAATAAATAATATCTTTAATTATTTTATCAATAAATTACAGTTAATCGATTGGTTATTCAGCATAAACTAATATATATGTTAATAGACGTAGCAAATTTTCAAAATACTACAAAAGTAACAAACGAGCAGAAGATACATCTTGAATGTTGTTTAAAAGTCAAAATGTGCAACGACTACGTTTCTTTCTTAAAGATCAGGAGTCAGAACTATTAGAAAGATACTTTAATCAATAAGAATTATTATGTACTAGAGTTTGAAATTGGAATTTGATATTCGTTTATTTATGCAATGATCTAAAAATGTTCTGCTCCCAAATGACATTGTGTTTCCACAAAAAAATTTCCCTTAATTTACGTGTCCTAACAGTTCAGGAAGAAAGACAGTAGCTTTTTTGTGAGGAGTTTGTGAGTGTTTGAAAAAATAGTTGTATTTTAAATTTTCAAATTGATTGTAAAGAGACTATTAAGCTGATTGTTATCAATTTATCACTAATCTTAATTAATTTAAACGTATATACAACTATATTTCAAATTTTCAACACAATTATTGTGAGATATTGATATATGATTCATTTATATTAAGAAACCATTGTAAGGGAGAACATTGAATAAAGCTTCTTTAATAGAATAAGGAAGAAGTTTTAAAAGACAAGAAGTTACTAGTGTAATTCAAATCTAGAACATGAGATGTTTGATAAATAAACTATCAATACATTGCGTAACATATTAGTTGATAGAGGATATCAAGTTAACTCTCTATAACATATTACGTAAGAGTTAACAATATTATTAGTTGGTAGGTTTAATTAACATATATTATATATTTATCCAATTAACCCCAAGGTTTAACAAAATTCAACCTGTGGCACATCAATTGGTTAAAGGCCTAAAGGAATAGATTATGTGGATCTATCAAGAAAATAAATTGCATAAATGGGATATGCTAGCTGGTAAATAAACTATCAATATAAGGTAATTTTGAAAAGTGAATATTTATAATTTTTCTTTTTTCTTCAAATAATTGGTTTGAAGCAATAAGTAACTTAGTTTGCGTTTACAATTGAAGGAATTATTGATGCAGTTCTTATGTTGACACCATCATTGTTCTTTCCCCAGTACCCAAACATAAACTATATTGGGAGGCTTATCTAAAAGCTGTATAAGTTCACCTTAATTCCCTTTCATCCCAGCTTGAGAATAAAGGGTTGCCTGTTAAGTGAAGTTGGTGATGGGGTATATGTTGGTTGCTTTTATTGCTTGCTACCCTATTTGAATACCATTGTTTCTCTAAAAATTTTGCGTTTAGTTTCTTATTTGTTGATGTGGAAACATTCTTTTTTTAATTTGTACACCTCAGAATGACTTACTTATGATGGTTTTAGTAGGTGAGGCATGCTAAGTGGTGAAGTATTATGAAAAATCTTTAGGAAATTTGTAAAGGTATGTTTCTAGTGCCTAAGTTTAAACATTTCAGTTTCTATTATTATGATGTAGTATTGCTTATGAAAATGTGGATGTATTATTATGATGTAATTATTTTATTATACTAATTTAATCATATTGACCTTTTACTTATCTCCTTGCAACTGAAAAAGTGGGTGAACTATATATGTCAGAAGAGTTAAGTAGGAAGTTTTTCTATGTATATGTAAGCTTAATGGTTTCTTGTATATTATATTGTTTTTAATAGAAAGAATATAATTGCTCATCTTAGTTGTTGCTTCTTTTTTTCTTCTTAGTTATTTCTCATCTTAGTTGTTGGAATATTTATAATTTTGTATTTAATCTCACTTTCCCTTTGCAAATGTTGGTAAATTTTGACTTTCATTATGGTAGAGAGTTGGAAAGGCAAGAAAATAAATATGTTGGAGGTAAGATTAAAAGAAAAAAGGATATGGGTGTTGATAAACTAAACATGTTAGTTCTAAAAGGGATTTCCAAAGACAAAGGACATAGTAAAATGTCTATGTTTTACAAATTTTCATATTAGTCCATTAGAAGCTTGATGGATTTAAGCCTAAAACATAACAAGGACATTTATAGATGGTGTGAGTGATTGTACACTAGCACCTGTGGAGCTAGAGTTAGATTATACATGTGGAGTTGTTGGAGTCGGTTTATACATATGGAGATGGTGCTTGTAGCTAAAAGAGTTGCACCAAGTAGTTAGAGTAATGCTAACCAAACTGTATCACAGTTTTTTAGTATTTTTGGATATTGTTTTAGTTTCCAAAATTATGTCAATGTTTGTTAGCTATTTATTTGCTTGTTTTAACTTTGTGATTTACTCTTCAAAAATGATATTGATTTTATTGTTGTTATGCATGATTGTTGTTTTTTTCCCATTAGTTACTCCCCTTTGAGTTGTGGGAAGAGATTTTTTGCCATTTTCATATGTTGAAGGTATTAAAGTACAAGTATTCCACTATCATGTCTGTATGTATTTCAATTTCTAGTATTAATATGTGAGTTTCAACATGTTTGATAAGACAGGTCTTAGGTTGAAGTCTATTACTGATACGATTTATAGTTATTTTAGTTTCTTTATTATTAATTTTGGTTTCCCAAGATTTGAGTTCGATTGAGTTTTAAACAATCATAAAATCTAACAAAAAGTTTCATATGGGGTAAGGAAATTGTAGGGTTAACGGCCTTCTAGATTAGCACTATCAAAATTTTACATGCATTTTCTACATTTGATTTCACTATTTTAAAAAGACAAGCTTGAAGGCATATCTATGACAGTTTCTTATATATATTGAGTTGCAATTAAGAGATAGATTTGGCACATTCCCAACTCCTTTTAATTTGTAATTGAAACCCAACTTGGATTAATTACAGTTAGTTCTGAAATGCATAACGTTATAATAATTGTAGTTTCCTTAACAACATCAAAAGCTTACAATTGAATCTTAAAGTGGTAGGTTATTGAATAAAAGACAAAAGACTCTTAATAAACATAATAATTACATTTGCTCTTCTAACTATTACAATGTCTCCATTTTTTATACTTACGTTTGATGACTAAGCTATGAAATCACATGGTACCTACAAAATAAAGATATAAACACAAATATTATTATCATAAATTTGCATAATGCACCTAAATTTTTACATATACTTACTTCTTGCGAACAACAACACATCTTCTAAACAAGACTCTTACCCTAATGCGCAAAATTTGGTTGACATATTTTACGAAAAAAAACAAACTTTTATGTCTTTCAAAAATACCAAGTACTTACAAGAGACTTTCAATTTGAATATTGATTAACATTAATTTATATGATTGACATTTCTATAAACAATAATTGAATTACTTGCTTTTGTATCAACATATTAATAAAAATGTTAACCAATGTTAGGCTTAGCATTTGAAATCTATAACTTCATCAAGGCATTACAATTGGGGCAATCAATATTCAAAATCTTTATTATATATAGAAATATCAATATTAATTATATTTGAATCCAATTAAATTATCATATATAATAAATAATATGTATTACATTTATTTTGCCGTTGAACATAATGCTTTCTCTTCACAAAATTGAGAATATATCCTTCCAGCTTTTGCCACACTATCAAAAGAATAATAAATAACACTTCACACTCATCCTATGTCAAATATATATCAGGTGCATACCCAACAAAAGCTACATATACTGTATTTCTGGCCATATTTCTTTATATCTTGTTATAATATCATCATACAAATATTTAATTACTACATTAAATGTAGCACCACTATGATTTCTTTTCATAAATTCACCCAATAAAGAATTAAATGTCCAAAAATGGTGAAGAGAGGCCACATCATTATGACACCTATAAACTATATTCCATGGGTATATGGGTATTAGAAATATACCTTTACGAACAAAGTACCCTCACCTACTGAAACCCTAATACAACATCATACCGTTTCATAAATAGTGAATCAAGAACAAAGCTAGTATGTCTAATCTAAAATGAACCCATCTCCTAACGTTTAATGCCCCCATTGCAGAACATGCAGATAAGACTAAAACAAATGTTGTTTCATCAGGTTCCGTGCGAAAATTTAACATCAGCAATGACATGTCAACTGCTTCTCTGTAGAAGCCCCACAAGACATGGCAATCAATGGCACAATTCCACGTCATCAAGTATCTTAAGACGATGAAAAAATTAAAATAACCCAAAGTCGGGGAAATGAAAGAACATTGGAATTAAAATTTCGAAAAGAAAGAAAAGATCGAAATTGACTTGTTGTGAATGAGGGTGTGAAGTGAGAGTGCATGATAAGAAATTAGAGATTTAGGTTTGAGAGAACAATAGTGTGAGAGTGACAGAAGAAGAAATTATAGATTTAGGGTCTAAGATTGACGAGGAACAAGCTTTCTCCAAAATCTAAAGTTACAATTTCATAAATTTTTAGTTTTTTCCCGACAACAAAACCACTCTCTTATGAAGCACTCACTCACGAAAGAAAATTTGTTGGTTTGATGGAGCAATTCACTTTGCGAGAGAAGAAGCACCCATGGATAATTAGGGATTTTAGTTTCGTATTTTTGGAGTTATCGACAGAAAAGATATTAGGGATTTTAGTTATAGACTTTTGGGGTTATTAACAGAGGAGAAGAGAGTGACATTTGATAATAAGCGAAATGATGTCGTTTTCTAAGGCCAAGAAACAATGTTGTTTTGCTAATTAGGCATCCTCCTCTTAATGACGCTTACATGTCTAATTAGTGGGGGTTTGGTGACACATGATAGTGTCATGTTAGATAAGATAACGATGAGATTAACGTCAGGCCAGAATTGAAAACAATTGAAAGTTGGAGTATTTTATTACTACTTTTTAAAGTTCGAGTTATAATTAAAAATTTGACGAAAATTTGAAATTTTTTTGGTAGTTAACCAATTGATATTAAAATTCAAGTATATTGTTATAAAACTATAACATAAAAAACAAAAGTAGAATGAACAACTTTTTAATATTATTTTATAATTTTATAATTGGTAATATTATTTATTGTTCTAAGTTCTTATATGTTTACTGGTTATTTATAGTGCAAATTTATCAAATATTATGATGTTTATTTTTATTGATTTAAAATAATTTTCTATACAATTATCTCACATTTTTTTACTCTTGCTAACAGTTTTCTTATTAAGATCATGTCTACTTGGATCAGTTTGCTATTCTTTTTAAGTACTTATGCTTTTTAATTTGATTTCCTTTCGTTATGTGCCACGATCCTTTCTCAAATCCTTTTATTTTCCATAATTTTTCTTCTTTCTCTCTTTTTGATGAATTAAGATCTCGTTTAAGTATCATTCTCTACTCAAAGAACAATCAATAGATCTATTGTCTTTGAAAATAACATATCTATTAATTAAAGGTAAGATTGTGTATTATTAGACCAGACTTTACATTTAAGTGAGATTTTTATTGTTACAAAATCTAATAAATGTTTAAAATAAATCGATACAAATAAAGATGAAAAAATAAATTAAATGCTAAATCTTGTTCAAACCAATCCAAATAAAACTTTAGAATATATCAGTTTATCATCTTATTTTCCTAACAAATTGGTCTTTAAGAAGACCTGGACTGAAATTTTATAACGTGCGGTGTCACTTACAACTTGTAAGAGATCTACAAATATATATGGTTGATCAAAAGAAATGAGAAAACAACTAGAAAAATGGAAATAACGGTGAAAGAGAGAAAGGATTGTATCAACATTTTTCCATTGTTGTGTCTATGAACCAATGGACGTAGCATTTGTTAAAAATTATATACTCGTGGGAGATTAAGAACAGTAACGGAGCCAGACTTAATTTTAAGGGGGGCCGGAGGTTAATATTTAATATTTTTTTTAAAGGTCACTTATATTTATAATTTTAAAATTTTTAATTATATAAGTAATTAAAAAAAATTTTCAAAAGGGGGTCATGGCCCCCTATCATACAACGTAGCTCCGTCCCTGCATATGAGTGTGTACACAATCACCTATGTTTTTGCTCTTCATATATTCCTTAACACGATTTCAAAAACGTATACAATTGATTCACACGACAATGTAAGTTAAGGATACAGACGTAACATCCTACATGACTATGTCCCCTCCAAAAGAGCTTCAACTACTTGGTCATCATTATTACGAGTCATAAAGGCCTCACCAATTATCAAAAGTTTTAAAATAGGTCTGGATACTTAATAAATAAAACTATTTATTTAATTTTGAGTGAGATAATTTATCTCTTAAGACTAATATATTGTCACGGGCTTGTAAGATGTTTGCTTTAGACGCATGAATTCCTTGTTTTATTTGCACAAATAGTGCATTATCCAATACTGCAAGACTAAGGAACTCGTGCGCTGATGTGGGGAACGTAAAATTTACTGAACAAACACGCCCATCATGCCCATGTAATTGTGTCTTTGATGACTATATACTCTAGTTTCTGTAATGGTAATGATTAGAAGAATAGAATAGGACAGCCAATAATGAGACGGGACAATGCAGAGTGCTCTACAAAAACAAAAACAAAAAAGAAGAAGATGATTTTTTTGTATATAGCCAACCAATGGAACCTTCTTTTAATGTCTCATTAGCCTTTTATTGTTAGGATATTTCAAGGTAATCAATCTAAATAAATATAATATTGGAATTATCAATGTTTATGTTAGATATCTATTATGTCTTATTATTTGATATTGACATTTTTTATTATTAAATTTTCAAGATAATTATTAAATTTAAATTTAAATGATATGTAAATAAGTAACACTTCTTATTTAAATTGGATTTTTAGATATGACTTAAAGTGAAATAAAAGTCTATTATTATTGGGAGTGTATGAAGATCACATTGGATCATTGAAGAATTTCATAAGATTGCTTGAAATGCCCTTATGTGTGTGATTCCAAGTCTTAACTCCATGTGTGTATAAATTGCTTTCTTAGACTCTTCAAGTGTGTGATCTGGTGATTGCTTTTTGGGTGTTGGTTGCAGTGGCGAGTGTCAAATGAGGTCATGGTCTATTTATTATGGTGATTAAAACACAATGTATGAAAGCACTAACATGGTCTGACTTTGTCTTTGCCAAGTGTGGGTTTATCGCAGGTGTGTGGTGTTGAAAAATCGGGTAATTTTTTTTCTTTAAAGTAAACAACTAGTGAAGTGAACCGATTCAGTAATACTCAGAAAAGGCCGTCAAACAAACTCTTAAGACAATATTACCATTTTACGTAAAATATCAGAAAAGGGCAGAGGAATTGTCCCACTAAAAACCCGACCTCCTAGACAGAAATTACGTGCACGGTATATTTATCACAACCTAACTCATGTACATACACAAATAGTAAATACACCCAAATAAATTAAACACAACACTACAAATATACCCGACAAATAATATTGAATATTATAAATGCGGAATAAATAAAGAAGATGAGGAAAGAACATACTCTAAAATTGATAACGGAGTTCGGCCAATTTTGCCTACTCTCCGAGCACCACTTAAAGCAGTCTGCTTTTATTAAGAAGATAATATTAAATTTGATATGTATACAAAATTTGAGTAAATATCAAATTTTGGGGATGTTTAAGATTAGGAGGAAGATGAGTTATTTTATAACTTCAAAAACTCCTTTTATATTAATCTCTTCCCAATATGGGATAGAAATTGGGCCATCAAAGTCAACAACAAACAACAAATGTCCACCTTGACATAATTTCGAGTCCCACCAAATGCAAGCATCATTCATCCTCCTAATCAAACAAAACAGCCTGTGTAGTGCTTCCAATTTGCGCCCTTAGGCGTCAACTCAAAAATGCAAGATGTTGATTAAGTCTAAACAATGTTTAAACTTATCTTTTGTCACCACCTTGGTCATCATATTTGCAGGATTCTTCGTAGTCCGTATCTTCTGGAGAAGTATCTCCTCTTCTTCGAGAATCTCCCGTACAAAGTGATAGCGAACATCAATGTGCTTCGTCCTTGGATGAAATACTTGACTCTTTGCTAAATAAATAGCACTCTGACTGTCAGAATATATCTCAAGTTGTTTCTGACCAACTCCCAAGTCTTTAAGCAACCCATGAAGCCAAATTGCCTCTTTTATAGCTTCTGTAATAGTCATATACTCTGCCTCTGTTGTAGACAAAGCTACTGTTGACTGCAAAGTGGACTTCCAACTAACTGGCGCCTTAGCATAAGTGAATAAGTAGCTAGTTGTAGATCTTCACTTATCCAAATCGCCTGCATAATCAAAATCACAATATCCAAGTATGTACTGACCAAGTAATTTATCCCGCTCAAATAATAAGCCAACATTTACGGTATGTTGAATATATCGTAGAATCCATTTCACAACTTGTCAATGAACCTTGCCAGGATCATGCATATATCTACTCACAACACTAATTGCCTGTGAAATACCAGGTCTCGTACACACCATTGCATACATCAAGCTTCCTACGGCATTAGCATAAAGGACTTTTGCCACATATTCCCGTTCTTCATCTGTCTTCGGAGATAATTGGTTACTAAGCTTCAAATAAGGAGCAAGTAGAGTACTTACATGTTTTATATCTTTATTCATACCAACACGCTGTAGTACTTTCTTCAAATGCTGTTTTTGTGTCAGCCAAAGCTTGCCTCCCGGTATATCTCTGCTTATCTCCATACCAAAAATCTTTTTGGCTTCTCCCAAATCCTTCATCTCGAACTCTTCATTCAATTGAGCCTTCATTTTGTTAATTTCATCTTGACTCTTGGATGCTATTAACATATCATCAACATATAAGAGTAAGTAGATGTAGGACTCATCTAGAAGTCTACGCAAATACACACAGTGATCGTATTTACTTCTTGTGTACTTCTAGTCCATCATAAACTTTTCAAATCATTTGTACCATTGCCTCAGTGATTGCTTCAATTCGTACAATGATTTATTCAATTTACAGACCCAATTTTCTTTACCAACAACTTTGAATCCATCTGGCTAAGACATATAGATTTCCTCCTCTAAATCACCGTGTAGGAATGCAGTTTTTACATCAAGTTGAGCTAGCTCTAAATTCAATTGCGCTACCAAGGTCAACAAAATTCTAATGGAAGAATGTTTAACAACCGGAGAAAATACCTCATTATAATCAATTCCTTCCTTCTGAGCGTAGCCTTTAGCTACCAACCTTGCCTTGTAGCGAATATCATCTTTGTCAGGAAATCCTTCTTTCTATACAAATATCCATTTGCATCCAATTGCCTTCTTTCCTTTCGGTAGTTGTGTCAGCTTTCATGTCTTATACTTCTCCAGAGATTGTATTTCCTCTTCCATTGCACCTGCCCATTTGCCACTTTCTGAACTTCCGATTGCTTCTGGGAAGGTAGATGGAACATCATCAACAACTAGAAGTGCATAAGCTACCATATCAGTAAAACGAGCAGGTTTTTGAATTTCTCGTCTCGTCCTTCTAGTGGCAATTGACTCTGATTTCTGTGGAGGTTCTTGGGTCGGAACCTCTTCCTCAACTAACTCTTCTTCTGCCATAGGAGAGTCACTAGTAGTGCTTTTTGCTGGGATCACCGCAGTTTGTTCAAACTCCACCTGCTTCGACATATACTCCACCTGCTGTGAAGTACCATCAGCCCCTTCTGGAGTTACCTTATTTAACATGGTAGATTCATCAAATGTAACATCCCTGCTGACAATTGTCTTCTTTGACTCTAGACACCATAATCAGTATCCTTTAACTCCAGCGTTAAAGCCCATAAGTAGAGCCTTTTTTGCTCGTGGTTCTAACTTTGATTCATTCACATGATAATATGCAGTAGAACTAAAAATATGCAAAGAATCGTAATCTGTTGAAGGTTTCCCATACCATACCTTTAAAGGAGTCTTGCCACCAATTACAGATGATGGCAAACGATTAATAAGATGTTGAACATATGTCATTGCCTCAGCCCAAAACTTTCTGCCTAACCCAGCATTAGACAACATACAATGAACTTTCTCCACTAATGTCCTGTTCATACGCTCTGACACCCCATTCTGTTGTGGAGTTTTTCTAACTGTAAAGTGTCAAACTATGCCAGACTCTTGACATACCTCCAGGAAAGGATTACTCTTGTATTCTCCACCATTGTCTGTTCGGAGAACTTTGATCTTTCTTTCCGTTTGGTTTTCAACTTGAGCTTTCCACTTAAGAAAAACTCCAAGCACATCATCTTTGTTCTTCATAGTAAACACACATACTCTTCTAGAAAAATCATCAACAAAAGTGACAAAATAATGCCTACCTCTAAGAGATGGAGTCTTAGCAGGTCCCCACACATCTGAGTGCACATAATCCAGACTTCCCTTCGTATTATGAATAGTAGTGCCAAATTTCACTTTTCGTTGTTTTCCCAGAATACAATAATCATAAAATTCCAATTTGCAAGTCTTCATACCTTTTAATAATCCTTGTTTGACAAGAATTTGCAAGGATTTTTCACCAACATGTCCCAAACGTATATGCCACAACTTTGTTGCCTCTACATCCTTCTTGCTACTAGAAGTTGCTGCCGCTACTGTCCCAACAACTGTACTTCCTTGGTAGTAATACAAATTATTTTTCCTTATGCCTTTCAACATCACAAGTGCTCCTGAAGTTGCCTTAAGAATTCCATCTCGCATCATCACAACTAGGCCTTTTGATTCTAAGGTCCCCAAAGAGATGAGATTCTTCTTCAATTTCGGCACATACCGCACGTCTCTCAAAATTCTGGTGGATCCATCATGATTCCTCAGCTTGATTGAACCTATTCCAGCTGTTTTACATGGATTGTCATTACCCATGTAAACAACTCCACCATCAATTTCTTCAAAATCAAAGAACCACTCCCGGATGGGAGACATATGATAGGTGCAACCTGAATCTAGAATTCACTCGTCTGAATGGAATGTTGAAGGTGATACAACCAAAGAGACATCTGACTCTGCATCACTTTTACATTCTGCAATATTTGCATCTTGCGGAGCCTTCCCTTTCTTCTTTAACTTCGGACAGTCTTTCTTCCAGTACCCTTTCTTATGACAGAAAGCACACTCATCTTTGGCGACTCTGTTTATGATTTAGATCTTCCTCTTCTCCCCTTCGACTGGCTCTACTAATGAACTCTTGCCACAAATGTTTCATCTTCTGTAACCGCTTTACTTTTCTTTTTATCTTGCTTTCGCAATTCATGACTATACAACGCGGAACACACGGGATCTAAAGATACATTCTCCTTCCCATGAAGTAAAATAATTTTTAAGTGTTCAAATTCATTCGGAAGGGATGATAACAACATCAAAGTCAAGTCTTCATCTTTGAATTGAACATCTAAATTCAACAGGTCTACTACTAATTGATTAAACAGAGTAATGTGTTCATTTATAGTAGTACCTAGTCGGTATTCAATTCGGAACAATCTTTTCTTCATAAGGAGCTTATTCTGACCACTTCTTTTCAGAAATTTGTCCTCTAATACTTTCCACAGTTTGTATACAAAAGTCTCATTTTTGAAAGCATACTTCTGCTCTCTAGACAAACATGATCGAATTGTCCCGCATGCCAACCGATTTATGATACTCCAATCCTTATCTTCTACATATTCTGGTTTCTCTCCTTCAATAGCTATGTCAAGGCCTTGTTGGAAAAGGGAATCCAAAACCTCGCCTTGCCACATGC
>JANJEY010000236.1:17506579-17517905 GCA_024703695.1 Erythroxylum cataractarum
TATCGGACCTCCCCAGACCCTGCTTCATTGCGGGATTTCAGACTGGGTGATGATGATGATGATGATGATGATGATAAGTAATTAAAAAAAATTTCAAAAGGGGGGCCATGGCCCCCCTATCATACAACGTAGCTCCGTCCCTTATTAAGAAGGGGGTATTGTAATGAGGCCATACTCTTCAAAGTTGACAGAATTATATCTGATTTTTTTTCTTTTTTTTTGGAGTCGAGGAAATATTGTAAATTAAAATTTTAAGTTTTGAACTTTCGTGGACAAATTAAACAACTTCAAAAAATAAAATTCGACCATCCTAAAGTTTATAGTTGATTGAATATTCATGCATACACAAACAGATAATCGAATTGCAATTTTTGCCCTAAAGGTGAGTCAAACTTAAAAGAGTGAGTTCCTCAAGACAATAGCTCTCGTGCCACATTCATATTGTATATAATAATTGATCGCAACCATGTTCAGAATTGTCGAAGAAAAAGAAATGGCTATGCATAAGAAGATACGAGTGTGAACGCGTTTGACCTTGTAAACCCCGCTTGACTACGAAAAGCAGAAGACTTTCAGACTATTCAAACTCCTGACTCCTGGGCAAGCAGATCAAGTTGTTCTGCATATGTTGCAACCAACCAAAAACTCATATCTCTCTCTCCCTTGTTCCAAAAGGTTGATCTCCAATTTTAAGGGCCTCCAGTCGTAGGTCCGACTATCGCTGGAAGATTGAATCATGGTTTAATTTTGGTCAACACCCTAATAGAGCGGTCCACTACCTTCCTGATATTGCCAAGAGTCGAACCTAAGACCTTGTTCCAATTCACCTGTTAGTTTGCGAACCAAGCTACCCATGCGGGCTCATATCTCTCTCTCCCTTAATCCAACGTCAAGTCACACAAAAGTTCTCATGATTACTCCGCCTTGTTGATTGCCGTAGAGAATCAACCGCATTTCCGGCTCATTTCTTCGCATTTCTCTTTTGCTCTTGCCCTTCAATTGTCACCGCCAAGCAAGCCCATCAAGAACTGTAACTCGTCTCTCCCTATTTCTTTGTGGCTTTCTTTATTAAAGGTTTGAACTTTTATTGGTTTTTGGATCAAGGAGTCGATCTCTTTGAGAAATTTTGACCTGGGTACTGGTCCGCCATGGCGGACTTGGTGAAACAAATCTTGGCAAAACCGATTCAGTTGGCGGACCTGGTGATCAAAGTTGCTGATGAAGCGAGCTCGGTTAAACAAGAGTGTCACGAGCTCAAATCCAAGACAGAAAGGCTAGCTGCTTTACTCCGACAAGCTGCGCGAGCCAGCTCCGACCTTTACGAGCGACCCGCTCGCCGTATCACCGAGGACACTGAACAAGTCCTCGAAAAAGCTCATGCCCTTGTGCTCAAGTGTCGCGCTAATGGTATCATGAAGCGAGTTTTCACGATTATCCCAACTGCCCAGTTCCGTAAAATGTCTTCTCAGTTGGAGAATTCCATCGGCGATGTGTCGTGGCTTTTGCGTGTATCAGCGTCCGCCGATGATCGTGGCGATGAGTATCTGGGGTTGCCTCCTATAGCGGCTAATGAGCCGATCCTTTGTTTGATATGGGAACAGATTGCGCTCCTTTATACCGGGTCGCTTGAGGATAGATCTGATGCTGCAGCTTCGCTTGTTTCGCTTGCGAGAGGCAATGATCGGTACGGTAAATTGATTATTGAAGAAGGCGGCGTTCCTCCTTTGTTGAAGTTGATTAAGGAGGGGAAGATGGAAGGTCAAGAGAACGCTGCTAGAGCTATTGGGCTATTGGGGCGTGACCCAGAAAGCGTTGATCACATGATTCTTGCAGGAGTTTGTTCGGTGTTTGGGAAAATATTGAAAGAAGGTCCCATGAAAGTTCAGGCTATGGTGGCTTGGGCTGTTTCAGAACTTGCAGGGAACTATCCAAAGTGTCAAGATCTGTTTGCGCAGCATAATATAATTCGGTTGTTGGTTGGTCATCTTGCTTTTGAGACAGTTCAGGAACACAGTAAGTATGCAGTTACCAGCCAAAAGGGAACCTCAATCCATGCAGTTGCTGTTGCGAGTAACAATTCTTCTGTAGCTAAGCCATCAATTGACGATTATCGTAGTCATATTGCTCATTCTATGGATAATGAGGTCACAAGTCAGTTGCACAATGTGGTTACCAATACCATGGCGTTGAATGCCGCCTATAAACTGGCAAACCAAGGACAAGGTGCGAATATCAATGGCGCACCTCATAATAATGTCCCAAAAAGCAATAGCGGCAACAATGTGAAGCAAAATAGTCATCCAAATCATTCGCTTTCTGCTGGAAATCTCAAGGGGAGGGAGCATGAAGATCCTGCCACTAAGGCCAACATGAAAGCAATGGCTGCAAGGGCACTCTGGCATTTGGCCAAAGGAAACTCCTCAATCTGTCGCAGCATAACAGAATCGAGAGCACTCCTGTGTTTCGCGGTCCTTTTAGAAAAAGGGGGTGATGAGGTTCAATACAACTCTGCCATGGCATTGATGGAGATCACGGCGGTGGCAGAGAAAAACACTGATTTGAGAAGATCAGCATTTAAGCCTAATTCACACGCTTGCCAAGCAGTTATCGATCAGCTCCTGAGGATCATTGAGAAGGCTGATTCAGGCCTTCTGATATCTTGCATCAAATCTGTTGGGAATTTAGCAAGGACATTTCGGGCTACGGAGACAAGGATTATTGGTCCCTTGGTTAAGCTTCTTGATGAAGGAGAAGCGGAGGTCTCGAGGGAGGCTTGTCTAGCCCTCACAAAGTTTGCCTGTTCGGACAACTATCTCCATCTTGATCACTCTAAGGCCATTTTAAGTGCGGGAGGGGCAAAGCACTTAGTCCAGCTCGTCTATTTTGGTGAACAGATTGTTCAACTCTCAGCATTGCCTCTATTGTGCTACGTTGCCCTGCATGTACCAGACAGCGAGGAGCTTGCACAGGCTGAGGTGCTTACTGTCCTAGATTGGGCCATCAAGCAAACTCACTTCACTCAAGACCCAACAATGCCTCCTTTGCTTGACCAGGCTAAAAGTAGATTGGAGCTTTATCAGTCCAGGGGTTCAAGGCGATTCCATTAACATGTTATTAAGCGTCCCATGCCATTTTCTCGTTCAGTGTACATTCGATTAGTTGCTCTGCTCTGTTAGCTTCTTTTCTGTAGTCTACTTAAATTCTTTAGAGTGCCCATTGATGAACATCTCATTTCCTTGCATGTCCATTCAAAGTCCCCATACGGGGTTCCAACAGATTGTAATCTTTGAGTTCCTGAAGGTGTAATTGTAGATTGGTGATAAATGAAAATTTAGGTGGGAAGCTTTGTCTCCCTTACCCAGAGGTTGGACCATCTGGTAAGGTTTTTTATAGATGCTCTGTGGTCACTGCATTGTCGTCTACTAAGAACATAGTCCATCCCGGGTTTTTGAGATAGCTTGGAAGGACCATCATGAGCAAAACAAGGTCGCTCTTATGGCCAGCTGATGTAATATGAGATTGACAATTTAATATTGCACTTCCTCTAATGCCTATTTTAAAATATTGAAAAATATCTTTAAAACATATTATTTGAAAATTTATAAATTTGATATGGCATGTTTCATTTAATTACATTTATATTAAAAAATAAACAATACCTAACTCAAAATTCCTAATTTCTTGAAGTATTTCTTCAAATTGAGACCAAATGACCAGCACTCACCTGCCAGCACCCGTATTTCCATTTTTGTGTTCTCCTTTTTGGTCTAGTGAATCGGAAAAGAACATGTAAAACATGGTTTTACTTGGAAGAAGCCAGAGTCATATACTTACCCAACCGACTTATCCTTATAACAACCACTGCATTACCTCCAAATTCTCATCCACGCAATCCATAAATTCTGTACTGGCCAAAAACGCAAGGTCTTCCCATCCTTTTCTCCCTCCTTCACTTCCCAACTCTGCCATCTCTGCTTATTCTTTCTTCGTCGTAACACCATGGCTACTGCAGTAACTGCTGCAGTCTCCTTTCCTTCTTCCAAGTCCACTTCTCTTCAGTCAAGAACGTCCATAATCTCACCAGAAAGAATCACCTTTAGGAAGGTATTAAGTATTATCCACGTGGTTAGTAACTTTCATGGGAATTGGCTAATGAAGTTGTGATCTTTTTCGTCTTCTGCTTATGTTTAGGTGCCATTATACTACAGAGATGTGTCTGCTGGTGGAAGAGTGGTTCCTGTCAAAGCCCAGGTCACTACAGAGGCACCTGCTAAGGTTGAGAAGGTATCCAAGAAAGATGACGAAGGTGTGACTGTTAACAAGTTCAAGCCCAAGACGCCTTACATTGGCAGATGTCTTTTGAACACTAAGATCACCGGTGATGATGCTCCTGGAGAAACGTGGCACATGGTTTTCAGCACTGAAGGTACTGTCTTCAACGTTGTCCTTCCAATGAATCGTCAACTTGTTCTTTGCTTGATTGATGCAGAAATGGTGAAATTATAGTTTATCTGATAGCTGACTCTGTAATTCTGAATAGATCAATGAATGTTGACTATGTTTGAAACTCTTACATTACTGATTATCGACTTAAAAGCTGTAACGATGACTTTATTCTTCTAAGAAATGATTGATCTTGTTAAGCTAAATCGTCTCTTGGGGACACAGGAGAAATCCCTTATAGAGAAGGACAATCCATTGGAGTTATTCCAGATGGTATTGACAAGAATGGGAAGCCTCACAAGTTAAGATTGTATTCGATTGCCAGCAGTGCTCTTGGTGACTTTGGAGACTCCAAGACTGTGAGCTCCTTACTTTTTGATTACTTTCTTCTTAACATGTTACCTTGCCAAGTACTTTTTTACATCCCGAAGCAAACTGTCTTATCGTCTTCCTCTTTATCCTTCCTTTCATGCTGTTTTTGGTTGATTTTTTTTATGCTATTATTTTGGTTCAGGTGTCTCTTTGTGTAAAGAGGCTCGTGTACACCAATGAAAATGGAGAGATTGTAAAAGGAGTGTGCTCAAATTTCTTGTGTAAGGATTTTAAGGCTCTTTTAAACTTTTAAGGGGATTCTCTGTAAACAAATAGTGATAAGATAACTTGTATGAGTTTGACATTTCACATCTTTCGTTGCAATGTAATGCAGGTGACTTGAAACCTGGAGCTGAAGTGAATATTACTGGACCAGTTGGGAAAGAAATGCTTATGCCAAAAGATCCCAATGCCACAATCATCATGGTTGTCACCCACTTCCTTTCCTGCCATTCTCAGTTATTTAATGGTTTGGTGCTACTACTTTCTATTTCCTCTTTTTCTTTTTGAGAAATTGCTTTCCTTTCAGCTTGCTACCGGAACTGGCATTGCTCCTTTCCGATCATTCCTCTGGAAGATGCTTTTTGAGAAGCATGAAGACTACAAGGTAAAACAAAGTACTGCAGCCTAATAATATAAAGCAGATGAAACTGGGACGATTGACTCTATTCTTGTAATCCTTTGCAGTTCAATGGTTTGGCATGGCTCTTCTTGGGTGTCCCAACAAGTAGTTCGTTGCTTTACAAGGAGGTGGGGGTAGACTGATGGCTTTCTACAATTGACTAAGACACTAATGACGTTATTAAGAAGGGCTGACGTCATAATTATGGTACAGGAATTTGAGAAGATGAAGGAGAAGGCCCCTGACAACTTTAGACTTGACTTTGCTGTGAGCAGAGAGCAAACGAATGACAAAGGAGAAAAGATGTACATCCAAACCCGCATGGCTGAGTATGCAGAAGAGCTGTGGGAACTACTAAAGGAAGACAACACGTATGTCTACATGTGTGGGTTAAAAGGAATGGAGAAAGGAATTGACGACATAATGGTCTCATTAGCCTCCAGAGATGGTAAGAAAGTGGTTTTTCAATATAAATAAATAAATAAAGGATGGTTTCCATGGCCGAACCCCTCCGAGCCCAATCTCAATATATGTTTGCTTGCTCTATGTTATGTTCCAGGCATCGATTGGGTAGAGTACAAGAGGCAGTTGAAGAAAGCAGAACAATGGAACGTGGAAGTCTACTAATGAGATTCCACTCTATTATGTAGATATGTAATTTGTTGTAATTCTTTTTAAATACAAGTGAAGCTATTCACGTTAAAAAGCCTTTGAAATTACAAGAACTAGTATCTTTTTCTTCTTCCATATTTTGAAAATTTAAATGAATTAATTAAAGCATAATTACAGGAGCTTGAGATTAGAAAGTTCTTAAAAGAATTAGAAAATTAAAATATTAATCAATAAATATTAATTAATGTTTTGCATATAACTATTACAAGTACCAGTTACTCCATTGTGATTAGAAGGTTACAGGCTACGTAAAATTGATATCTCTTTCTTATATTTTTGTAAAGCGGGAAGTCTTGTGCATAATTTGGTAGACAATTGTAGATAAGATCTTCTGTCTAATTTTATTCTATCTAACTTTGTCTACTTGAAAAACGTTATCGTTTTTTCTTAAATTTTACAAACTCTGTCAATCTTCCGAATTTCATGGCTTATGAGCCGAGCCAACCCCTAGTCAACATCCTCGTCGTCTTCATCTTCATTCTCATAAAGCCAAAAATTTTTTGATATTCTTCTTCTTTTTAACACTAACATTCTCCCAGATACCTTCATTTTCATTGATCTTCAAGTCCCTAGAACATCATCGCCACTTAGAACCCCTCTCTTTAGTTTGCACTCGCTTCATCTCCATCACCAATCTCCTCTACTGCACTCTCACCGTCTCGTCTCCCTTTGCCCCCTTTTACACCTTATAATACCCAGATTCCCAAATCTCAACCATATCAAAGTGTGCGACTTTTACGAAGACTTTAATTCGGTTCTTGACCTAATCTCTCGATGTGGATTACATATTGAATCCCTTGATATTTCTGGCCAATCCCATTTCTTTTTTATTGGTGTGTGAAGGTTGGGATCGAAAGTAAGGAATTTAAAGAGACTTGACTGTTTAAAAATATGCTCTTCTTCGAGATATTGATTTTTCAAAAATTGGGTCGTTGTTTTCACTACTTGATTTGTCAACGAAGATCAAGAAGTTGTGTAAGATAGATGTTTCTGATAATCGTTTTATTACAGATAGGTCGCTACTTGCGTTATCTTTGAACTGCATGTTACTTAGTGAAGTAGTGATTCGTGACTGTGATTTAATATCTCAAAATGGGATTGGTATGGCCATACGAAGTATTTCTAGGTTGAGTTCAATTTCGTTAGATGGAATTGGAATCCCTTCTATTGATTCATGTTTTCTTTTACTAAATGTTTGAGTGAGCTTGATCTCTCAAATTCGATTATCTCTGATGAATTACTTAGTTTAGTTGCAGAATCTTCTCTTCCAATCAACAAGCTGACCATCTTCCATTGTTATCATTTCTCGTTTATTGGAGTCTCTTGTTTGCTGCACAAGTTTCAATCACTTGGATACTTGGATATTGAAGGGGCTAATTTCCTCATAGATAAGTCCATATTGAGCTATCCAATTATCTTCGTAACTTAAGCTTTATAAACCTCAGTTTGTGCTCTAAACTAACAATCTCACCCTTCTTTACATTTATGGGAAACTGTCCTTAACTGGAAGATCTCATAATGGAGAGGACTAATCTTGTGTTGAACATATAGTGAAATATTCGATCAATCGTCGAGTCAAGTCTCTTAAGCTTGGCAGGGAAACATAACTTGAGTGATGAATACATAAAATATATTGCCTTGTCTTGCCCTGGATTAGAAGTGCTAAAGATCAATTATTATCCTTCTATTATAGAAGAAGGAATATGAGAATTTTTGAGAAACTGTAGGGAAATCATGCATTTGGAGATGAATAAATGTTTGGGGATAAAGAATATTGATTTAAACTTTGAAATTCCTAAATTGGAGGTATTGCAAGAAAAGGAAACATGAATGGTTGATGAAGCATTAGTAGTGATTTAAAAAAATGCCCTGGATTAATGCAACTGGACCTGGTGATTGCCTAAATGTGACAACAAATGGGGTGACTCAAGTGGCGCAAAACTGTAGGAGATTAAAGGATGTAAGTTTGAAATGGTATGATAATGTAAAAGTTGATATTATAAATTTCTTAGTGTTCTCAAGGTCGTCACTAAGAAAAAATAGTCCCGCCATATGGATTTTCTCCATCTCATAACCAAATAATATTCTTCTTGCAACATAGATGTTTACTTTGCTAAGGGTAACTTTTGGAGCACTCCGGAGTGTATTTGGCTGAACTATATAGAGTTGTTTTTTTTTTCTTGGATTAAATTCTTTATGCAATTCAATTTAGTCTCTTGAATTGGTAATATCTTGTTGTTTTTTTCTTTTCCTTTTCAATATCATTTATTGTCCTAACAAACTTGTTTTATATAAACATGTATCAACTTTATATTCTTCTGCATTCTTCTTGAGTTTGTTTGATCAAGTCCATGGAATCTTTATGGTGTTCCCTAATATTGCCTCTTTAAGCAGTCAACACTCTTGATCCAAAACCAATACAAAATTACCATCTTGATGCTTTAACTGGAAGCTTTTTAGATACCCCTTTTAAAAAGAGAATCCAAAGTGATGATTCATGTACAAGACCTAAAATCTATAACGTCAACTCTCCTAACATTTTTTCAAACAATAAACAATCATCAAAACCTTCAGCTACAAATTACAACATTAACACAAAAGCAGCGAAATATAATTTATTGGAGTTGCAAAAGGAAGGGACCATGTTTTAGCATAATTTTGCATTATGAAAACATTTTTGTTCTCCAAAGTGGATGATAAATTTTCTTTAGTTACATTGTCTAGTCTCATATTAATAATAATAGAAGAAACACATGTGACTATTAATTTCATGAGTCAGAACCTGCTTCTAAATGGGTAGCATAATGTTCTGATAAGAGTAAATGAAATTGCTTAAGTTCAGCTTCCTCTTGTACTAGGATAGTTTGATACTCTTGAATGACCTTAGTGGTCGTAATAATTTACATTATGTACAAAAGTAGACAGCCTTTGGGGTCTACATTGGGCTTTGTCTTTTATTCTTCAATGATAGCTTCAATTGAGCAGTTATCGTCCTTGTTGATGGTGGATGTTGAAAGATATCAGAGCTTAGTACAAGGCACATAATTACATTAGTTAAACCATGGAGAATGTAGAAAAACATATAAAACAACAATTAGATGAAATAACACAATTAGTAGATAAATTAACTTTAACACCCTCTCTTGATAATTTAAATCCTATCTTTGATAAGGAGCCTCATAAAAACGAGAAATAGATATTGACGAAACCTGCTTTATGGCATTTAAAAAACATGTGAATTTGTGATATTTGTTATTTAAAACCATATATTTGTGAATTCAAAAAATATTATTATAAATTAACTAGGGAAGAACAAGAAATGTATATTCAAATTTTTATCCAAAAACTTCCGTATTATTGGAACCCCACCCCCGCAAGTCACGGGCCCGACGTCTTACGAGACATCTGGACGCGCATCCCACAAGGGAGGAATTCCCCACTAGGTCAAACCTAAAAAACAAACTCATTTCACTTACCTCCGAACATAATTAATGGTAGGTCATAAAGGAATTTCAATAAGACTTCTTCATAATATTTGTTTCTCATTGCCTTAAGGTTCTAACGACACTAAAACACTCAATTTGATTCAGAAATAAAGAAATATTGGCCCAAATACTTCCGGGCTAAACTTAAGCTGAGACTGAAATACTACACCCGAATCACTCCTGAAATTGAAATTTTTAGGGCCTAAATTGATCTTCGATTCCTTCTGAAAAATTGTAGTTCTATGACTCTAGTTTGTTTAGCAACAAAAATCAACTTAAATGGGAGCTCTACAAATCAAAATATCGCCAAAAGACTAAAGTCCGTTTAGAAAAATATTCGATCCTTTCACTTTGATTTAATCCATAAATTTCAAAAATAATATCAAAAGTCATAAATGTGTATGGAGAGGTAGAAAAATTTTTTAGAAAACCAACGCTTTGAAAATCAGGTCAATCGGAGGTCGGAAGAAAAAGTTATGGCCAAAAGAGCGAAGAGAGGTAAAAATCAGAAAAGGAAAATAAAAAATATAGTAAATAAAATAAAAATATAAAAATTCATATATGTCGCGTCGCACTGCAAGCGTCTCGTGGCCACGAGATGTGTGGCTAAACGCGCGCTCACGACTGCGAGGCTAGCCACCCTCCCCCCTGGATTGGCTCAAAATGATAGTCCATCTTCAAACATCCATAACTTCTTACTTAGAACTCCGAAATTTGTAAATTTGGTAGCAATAAAAAGTCAAAAGGAAGCTCTAAAACTTCCATGAAGGATGCAAAAACCAATTTGGTCTCTAAGGGAGTTAAAAGCCACTGCAAAGAGACCGCCTGCAAAAACATTTTAAACAACAACAGAATTTCTAAACATCATAATTTTCCACTCCATTGGCAAAAAATCTCATACTTCATATCATCAGAAAGATGAAAAGATAATCCAGAACTTTCATGAAGACCCTAAGAACAATTATAAACTCTATGAGGGTCAAAATTCACTCAAAGTTTCTGTCCAGAAACTTGCAATTTGATTGCACATGTACCAAACTTCAACAATCCACATTCTTCAACTCCCACATCCAAAAATAGCATATGATACATCATTGGAAAGCTATGAAAATCCTCTATAACTTTCAAGAAGACTACTTAACCCAATACAATCCATATCAGTCCAGAATTTGTTTCAAAGCACAACAAACACAAACCATTTAATAGCACCTGCACCAAACTTCAACAACCCACATCTTTCAACTCCCACATCCAAAAACAGTACATGATACATCATTGGAAAGCTATGAAATTCCTTTATAACATTCAAGAAGGTTACTTATTCCAATTCAATCCACATCAGTCGAGAATTTTCCTCAAAATCAGTACACATAAAATCTATCCCTAAGGGAAATTTACAACAACATGCAAGGTAATCCTTTGGAAACAAGCAACACAAACACTATGAAATCTGCATATCTTTCATTAATATCATAATATACATTCTTACAAAGCTTTAGTGAATATTTTTAGCCAAATTACACCAACGTCTCAAAATTTCAAATTACAAAGAAAACTACATGAACAGTAACTTTTGTTCCAAAAATGCAACTAAAGCTTTGTTACAAAATATAGCTTCAAAAACAAAAGTAAATGGGAGTGATGCCTTGTCCCCCGTGCGGTCACTCGTTTTCTTGCTCATCGCCTGTGGATGGGAAGGGAAGAGGGGGTGTAAGCTCGACGGCTCGTGGGT
>JANJEY010000236.1:17525210-17541749 GCA_024703695.1 Erythroxylum cataractarum
TGAATAACATAAGTATCACTTACACTCATCATCATTACATGTCTAAACCATATTCTCATGTAGTATTTGTAACATTGTCTTTTTGTAATTTGCTAGAAATACTCTAATGATTTGAATTTTCATTTTAAGTCATTCATACAGAAATAAATAAACAAAGTTATACTGCTAATATCCGACCTTCAATGCACATGACTGATTTACTTATGGTACTCTTTTTTATGTTTATTCCTTAATTTCAATTATTGCATTTGATGTTAATGTTACATTATATTAATAATTTTATTAATTAAGTAAAATGCATTTTTTATTGATAGGCACAACAAACATTTGGTTTTGATGAGAGTTGGTATTTTCCTTGAGAAATGTGGTTGTTCTCTTCCATGCCTTGGTGACATGTTTTGTATTTGTAGAAGAGGAAATAACAGTTAGTGAGTTGCTTCAGATGATTATACGAACACTAATAGGCTAAATGATACTTTTTTTGTTTCTACATAACAAATCTAATCAGTATCCAATTGGTAAATTAGTATTGCATTCATAAGCCTTTTGTAAATTAAACATCCAGAAAGGAAAAAGGACGTATAACAAAACAATACTCAGATAGCAATAACCTCCTTGACAGATTCACGCATGCATATTCCCTTGCTCCATCTTTATCAACTATCTTGATCACAAAGTTTGGTAGTGCAACAACCAGTCTGGATCGAATCTCCATTATGCACTTGTCAACCAAATCAATAGCTTCTTCGAGTGACATGCCACTATGGTAATGTTGGTCCATCATGGCGAGAGAAAAATATGATCCGTAACTAAAAGCTCTACTATCAACCTTGTGAAGTGCAGCACCCTATTGATTGCGGAAAGAAACAAAGTCATATCCTTCGAGCGACCGATTTTTTGATCCCAAATGATCTCCCACATGACCCTTACATCTTTGACAATGATGAAGCACAAGAAAAGATTGAGAACTTTACCAAGAAGAAAAAAAGAAAAGATTGGAAAATAGAAACACAAGCTTTTAGTGAACTAGACAATACTAACAAGAAGTGTTAAATTACCAAAAGAGGGAGCATAAGATATATAAGGAAGACAAAAAGGGCACTCCATTTTTCAACTTATTTCGATCTTCCAAATACAAACAAACAAACATCATCCTTATCTACTAAACGCATTGCAAAATTATTTACATTACTAGGCGCTTCTTTTACATAAGATGCAAACATCATAAGATATAAATTGATTTCTTAACGCAGCAAAAAGAGGGGTGGATGGCTGCTGAAAGTAGGATATGGAGAAAAGAACCTTTCTAAATGTAAGCGAGAAGCTTGTGGGTTGGCGTTTCTACTATTTGGTGGCCTTGCGTCCATGGTCAATGGGTAAGCAAGAAGCTTATAGGTCGTCTTCATCTTTTCAATCTGACATGAATAGAGAAGAGAGAACAAACAAAACACTTAAAAACACAAAATATTTTTCTAAACGATGTCTGTTTTGAAGTGTTTCGTAGAACGACTTATCTTGAAAGTTGGACGATATCGTGATTGGACAGAGAATTCTTAGATAGAGGATCCCTTCTCAGACAAATGAGGTTAGAAGAAGCGTGACATATTCTCAAATAGTTTTCTTATCGAAACAAAGTTTCACCATTCCCTAAAATGGACAACGGAGCACCAGATCAGACTTCAAATATAGCATTATTTAAAAGGCAGTGGCAAACTAGGGATTACAATTTTCTAACTGAGTAGAGATTAGTACTAATTAGTGAGAGGTTTAGGTTTGTTAATTAGGGAGAGGTTTATCTTTGCATATAAGTGCCTAATATAAAATAACTTACCATTCAGTCCTAGGTCTAGTGCCCTCTCTCTCTTTCCCTCTTCACCCCCAGTAATCGGCGTTAGCGATGGCGGAGGAGCAGACAACGGCTGCGAGATCCCCCACCGTGAAGGATGAGAGGTCCACTGGAAGAGTCGTGATGTTCAGCGATAAGAAAGGATTCGGCTTTATCAAGCCCGACGACGGCGGCGAGGATCTCTTCGTCCACCACAGCGCAATCAAATCCGACGGCGGTTTCCGCACTCTCTCCGAAGAAGATGTCGTCGAGTTCACCATCGCGCTTTCCGACAACAAGTATCAAGCGATCAACGTCACAGCCGTCGGCGGCGGGCCTGTTCAGCCTAGTCGAAGAGGAGGAGGTCGTGGAGGAGGATTCGGATCGGCTTGGGGACGACGGAACAACGGCGCCGGCGCTGGAGGTTGCTATAACTGTGGGAGTCCCGGTCACATTGCTAGAGATTGTAGGGGCAGTGATAGTACTAGTAATGGCTGTTTTAAGTGCGGTAGTGCTGGGCACTTCGCGAGAGATTGCTCGCGCGGTAACGGCGGCAGTGGCGGTGGAAGTGGTGGCGCGTGCTTTAATTGCGGTGGGTATGGTCACATGGCCAGGGATTGTCCTGGTGGTGGTGCTGCGTGTTATACTTGTGGTGGTTATGGTCACATGGCGAGAGAGTGTCCTAGTGCTAGAGGAAGCAGCAGATTTGTTGTTGGTGGTGGTGGTTGTTTTAATTGTGGAAATGAAGGGCATTTCGCAAGGGATTGTCCAAATAAGTCGTGATTGATTGAGGAAGAAGAAAGAGCAGTAGTAAATATTTCTCTTTTTAATTCCTTTGCATCGTTTGGTTGGTTGTGGCTTTTTTCTTTTTGATCTTCTAATTTTGTCGTATACATGCATTGTTGTGTAGGTGGAAGTAAGTGATCCTCTGTTTAGTAGAGGAAATTTTCCCAGTTGAGACACATACTAATGCTGGATCGGATGAATTATTAGTTTTTGATTTACTCCTATTAATGAGGGAATGATGGATAACTTTGTAGTTGAGCAATTCTATTAGCAACTCTCAGATTTCCTGACAAGTATCTGGCATTGTCGTCGATGTGAACAATGCTGTGGCTTTAAATGCCTTGAACTAATACCTTTTCTGCGTTTTCGTTTGTCCTTTAGGTGATATTAAGAGAAGCTCATGTTGCTATTCTCATGATGTTTTGTTGAATGTGAAAATGCCGGTATGTGGCTATGTTTGGGCTTGTATATTGGTTGCTAAATCTTGAAGTATTAATTTGTTCCCAAAAGTGAGTTGTTGTGATGTAGCCCATGTAAAGAAGCTTAAACTAACAGCCTAAGCTTAATGGAATTCTCATTCATATATCATGTGTACATGCACCATTGCTAACGAGGAAATCTGCAACCTAAACATTGTGTTAAGAATATAAAGTTATTTTTTGGCACTTTGGGGATGGTTTGGCCTGGATAACCAACTTGTTTAACTTGATTCTGTCTTAAAGGGTTTTTATTGGTTTTGGGAAGTTGAAGAATGGTCTTTGTTCCGCCTTTGCTTTCATTTGAGAATTATGCTAGTATGTGATTCCTTAACTTTCATATATTAAGTTGTGATTGGAGCCTTTCATTAATAATATTGCATTATGTTCATGATTTTTGGTATTTTTCTGAGTCACATTTTGGATGAATGGATATTCATTTGCTTGCATCAGTTGTTTATTGCTTGTTCCTGTTTCATCTTGATGATCCCCACTTACTCATGAACATGATTGTTTAGTTCTGGAGGGAGGAGAAATCCATTATTTTAAAGTTCTTAACACTTGCGAATTCCGCTGGTTAATTATCAAATTGCCTCAAAATTCCTCACTCTTTTTTTTACTTTTTTTGTATCTTGTAGTGTTTGCATAGATTGATCAAGGATGGCAATGGGCCTGTGGCCGGTTTTGCTTATTTTTTTAAAATTAAAATTTAAAAATAATTTTTTTTAATTTATTCCAAATTTAGGTTATTCAAGCGGTGTTAACTTTTTATTTTGTTTAGAAAAATTGGGTCTCAAATCGGTTTGGGCTTGATTTGGCTCATGGGTTGATAAAATACTTGAACTATTGTTATTTTATTTTTTTTCTCAATTCATATCGCCTCACCTTGTATGGTGGAATGCACATTGTTATTAATGCTGTTGTGGACCTTCTCGACTCCCAAGTTCTTTTTGGGAAGTCGCAATGAAACAGATTGTAGAACTCACCCATAATATGGGGGACTGCCTACTTGAACAATACCGACGATCTTCGTTTATCACGCGTCGTGAATGACAGGTCGGAGGTTCTTAACAGGAATAGTAACGCAAAATATCTCTCGATAATCTGACGAGTGTCAGTCAATTGCTTTTTCAGGGTTGGATAGACTGCGAGTGTTTAAAATTTAAATAGACTTTTGTTAACTAGTTTGTACTTTGTACTATCTCATCCATACATTTACGGACAAGATTAAGTAGCACAGTTTTAAACCCTATAACGGAATCAGATGCTCCAGTCCAGTCACACTAGCCCCTTTTCAATTGTTCCAAGTAAATGGCTTAAATCACTGTAATTTTAGTTATAAACTCCAACAAATGTCAATTAATGGTTCAAGCATAAGGCAGTTTGTGTTAGGTTTTCAGAAAAAAATTTCCCGTGAACTTGAAGAACTATTTAACAATTCATGTAGTCAATAACCGGTCTGACTTGAAAAAGTCTGAATCGATCAATAGTCTGATTCTGTTTTAACTAATAACTTGTCAATATGAAAACCGGCTAGTTCATATAAAACCGGTTAGAACGGTTCGACGAGATAAAGGATGATTCAAAAATACCTAATCTTCTATCATTTTAGATTTCGTCAGTTGCCCCTTCGCCATTTCAGATTTCTCGATTAGCGATTCAAACTTCGTTCTCTGTCTCTCGTTAGTTGTTGCTTCACCATTTTCTCAATTGATTGGATGATAGAAAATTCAAATTTCATTCTTTCTCTCTCACCAATCGCCCTTTACCATCTTCCAGTCGCCCCTTACCATCTTTTCAATCAGTTCGACAGATATGCCTAAACCTAAACCCTTTAGATTTCATTAATAAATTGATGTATCTCTTGCCTCTTCACTATCTTCTCTTCATCATCTTCGCTTCACCATATCTCATCGTCTCCATAGATACATGTAACCCATAGATGCAGAAGTCGAGCCCTGTTGACTCTCCTTAGGCGACTACTGTGACTTTCCTTAGGCAGCTACTGTGGGTAACCCATAGAAGTAGAAACTAAGCCATGTAAGTGCGTTGCTATGATGCTTGTTTGAGCTTAAATCTTTAATTCTTTCTTGAAATTACTGCTTCTCTTGTTGATCTGTGTTTGTTTGCTTGGTAATGTTATACTATTGCTCTTCGTTCTTTAACGAGCTATGTGTTTCTGCCACCAGACAACATGTTGTTGGGAGAATATTTTGGAGTGATAATTTCTTTTAATGTTACTACTAATTCTTTTGTATATGAGGTGAGGCATGGAATTGTTGCATTAATTCTAGATCTTCTTTCAATCTTTGGTTTTATGATTTAGGTTAGGGTGGTAATTTTGTCTCCAAAATAAAGCATCATCTGATCATATAACCAGACAGCCACTGGAGCAAATGATTGGAACATGATTCTTTTGATCTACAAACTCATCTCTTGCATGGATTAGTTCACTGTAACGGTTTTGGATTGAAATGTTGATTTTCGTTGTCAAGTTTATATAGAGTTCATGTTCTATGTTATTCAAGGTTAGCATATAAGAAGTAGCATTGACCAATTAGTCTTCTGTAACAATTAGAAATACTCCGTTAACAATTGGTTTAAGTTTTCTATAATATTTATGATTCTATTTCATATCAATTTCTGTAATATTTAGAACTCTAATTCATATCAATTTTTGTTTTTGATAGTTGGGTTATAGATACTCCTTCAACTATTTAATTTGTTGATCTGAAACACTAAAATTGAAAAATATGAATATTTTGGTTAGGTTATTTGAAGTAAAGCAATTGCTGAAGCAAAGTTTAATAAGTGAGTAACATTCATTAGTCTTTTGTGTATCCATTCTGTTGTTCTTCCATTTGTGTTTTTTGATAATTTTTTTTACTTTGATCATTTTGGAAAACACAACCACAAAATTGAATCTTTAACTTCACAAAATTGAATCTTTAACTTCAGCCATGAATCCTAAAAGGTTATTGATGATAACTTAGGTTCGTGTTTCATTAAAGTTTTGTTTGTGTTAACCAATTTTTTTCACTTGTATAGTTGAAGAACCTTAACTCTCTAAGGTAGTAGTAGTTTCTTTTGTCTCTCTTTGGACGTATGTGTGATAAAAAGGCAAGAAGTTGTAGGACAAGCTCTTCATCACATATAACTCTAAAAATGAATAGAGCAAAATATGAGGTGCAGATTCCTTGTGTGTAAAGGGAAGGGGCCAACTTAAATCAACACCCACTTCAATCCCCATCAATCAAAAAGATTGAAAGACTATTTTTAAAAAAGGAGAGAAATTGTATATTAAGTTGTATACTTTTGCCCTGACAATAGTATACCCAATTATTTTTTTATAATTTTTAAGTTAAATCATAATGGAGAATATGGAATCATCCTCTGTTCGTGGTAAGTCCGATTCAGCATAGATTTTTTTTCTCTCAAGCATCTGATGAGAATATCCAATATAACTATATGTTTTGCGGCAAAATATTTAAAGGGAGAGGAATTTTTAGAATGAAAGAATATCTTGTTAGTGTTAAGGGTAATATTGTTTCTTGCAAAAAGGTACGACTTGATGTACGTGATATGATTAGAAAATATTTGCAGCAACAAATACAAAAAAAAAGAAAAATAAAGAGGTTCATGATATAACTTTTGGAGATGATGAAACGCCATAGCTACTATTGACATAGATTCTTATCTTTCTTCAAGAACTACTCTTGGTTATCAACCTAGACTAAAAAAATTTATGGTTGATAAGGATGTTGTTTTGTGATATAAAAGAACCTGGGCTAGATGGTTCTATTATTCATGTATTTCTTTAAATGCTTTAAATTTACCATATTTTCAAAAAGCAATTAATCCTACAACAGCAATAGATCCAAGATTTAAGGTAACACCTTATTATGAGTTGCATGTGCCTTTGCTTCAAGATTTAAAAAAGGGATGTCATTTAATTGTGGATACATATAAATATAGTTGAAAATTAACAGGATGGCATATGGATGGATGGATCAAAGACAAAGAACCTTGATTAATTTATAGGTTTATTGTAATATTGGAATAACTTTTATCAAGTATGTTAATGCTTCTAACATGGTAAAAAATGTTAATGCTTTATCTGAATTATTCTCTGAAATTGTCGAGTGGGTTAGACCAAAGAATTTTATACATTTTATTACAGATAATGTAACTAATTATGCATCAATTAGGTACTTATTATAATCAAAGTATGGGCATATTTATTAGTCTCGATGCGTTGTTCAGTATATGAATCTTATTTTAAAAGATATTGGTGATATGAATTATATTTTTAGTTTTATTTCAAGTGCATCTAAGATCACAGTTTTTATGTATAATCATATTACATTTTTTTCTTGGTTAAGAAAACAAGAAGATTAGGTTGAGATCGTGAATTCCACTACTACTAGGTTTGCAACTACATTTATTACTTTGAAAAGTATTTATGAATATAAGTAGCTACTTCAAAATTTAGTGACAAGTAAATACTTTTCAAGTCATAAATTATCAAAAAGTGAAAAAGGAAAAGAAGTTTGTTTTATTATTTTAGATAATAAATTTTGAGATGCTTACTTGATCACTGTGAAGATTATGACTTCGTTTATAAGACTTTTGAGGATTTTTAACTTAGAAGAGAAATCATCTTTAGAGTATATATATGATGGTATACATAGAGCTCATAAATCAATTATAAATCTTTTAAAGGGGAGAAGAAATTGTACAAGCCTTATATAGATATTATTGATTGGCAATAGGATAAACATCTTACTCAAAGGATCCATTTAGCAACTTATTTGCTCAATCTTTATTGCTTATATAGTGGAGAAGCGTGTACAATTAATATTATAGGCGGTTTGTTTGCTGTGATTGAATGCAAATGTATTTTCTCTATTAAAGAGCAATTACAAGCAATAAATGAATTTAAATTATATTGTAAAGGTTTAGAGAGTTCTGCTAAATCATCAGCAAAAAGAGAACTTATGATAAAAAATGCAACTAGGTAAGTTTTACACTTTTAATTCATTATTTACTTATTAATAATATATATTTTATCATAACTATTAATTTAAAATACAGATGAGTGGTGGAGATTATTCGGTGACAATGCTCAAATATTGAGAAAACTCGCTATTAAGTTACTTAATAAAACAACTTATGCATCAGGTTGCGAACATAATTGGAGTGTTTTTGAATGTATTCATACAAAAAAATGAAATCATTTGGAACATCAAAGGCTTAATGACCTTGTTTATGTTACCTATAATTTGAGGATGAAGAATATGTATTTTATAGTTTTGTTTTTATTTCAGTAATTTTATTTTTATTATTGACTTTATAATTTCTCATAGTACATAGTAGGTAGAAAATATATGATCCAGTTGATATTGATTGAATTGAGCATACTGAATTTAAATCGAAGAAGAAGAACCATCACCTGATATATATCTAATTATAATAAATTTGAAAAGACGATTTATGAAAAAATGCATTTGTCATAACGAATGAATTAAGAATATCTACTAAAAGTCAGTTCATATATTAGTTTGATCATATTTAAGTTAAAATTATATTATATTATAAGTTTATAACTGAGAATAATTTTATATATTATTAATTTGTAATTTATTTTAATGCAGTAGAAAAAATTGATGGAAATATTTTGGATGAAAGCGTAGTTTAAGAATCTTTAAATAACGTTGAAAAATTTGAAACTTTTGACGATGATAAGACATAACTTCCTTTAAAAATATATAATTATTTTTTATTGTTATTTTAAGTTTTATATTAGATTCATATTTATTGATTATTAGTTCATTATATAATAATAGACATTGATGTATTTTTTTATTCCAATAAAATATTTTACTTTTACTTATTCTTATAAATTTTACTTCTCATTCTCACTTATTATATATTAGTTTTATAAAATTTTATTATAAATTAAACCTTTAAACCTTAAATTTTGGTCGGTTTTTAAAAATCAGTTGATATTGTCCCTTCTGCGTGTGCAAAGCTCGGCCCTTTCTTGCCGACCCTTGAGTAACCGTAAGGTGCAGGGATTAAAACCCCGACACACCCACCCTTAGCATAAATCCAACAGCCCTGAATTCAATGCCCCATTTTTATACCATTTAATTCCCTCCTTCCATTTTATCTGCTGCGTCACTGGACAGAATCTTACCACCTTTCCATCTATTCATTTCACCTTATGACATAAGCAACTTGTCGAGTAAACAACAATACTTTCCACGAACCCATCCTGTATTCCTGTGAGGGCAAGTCATGTGCGTATATAAGGTACACTCATCCCTCTGTCTCCCCATATATAGGTTCCATACTTCATACCATCTGCAGTTGGCCATAATTTCCATATAGAATCCCCGAAGAAATTGAGAAGTTCCTTTCCGGTCTACAACGTCTCGGTTTTATCGTAATGGGTCCTCAAATCTTTATGTCCATGTTATTCCTTTGCTTCCTTCTCATGTCTCCAGGTTTGTAAGTTTGGTTTATGATAGTGTCTCACAAAACTCATGGTTTTTGTGGGCTTTTAATTTGATTATTATGTTTGCAATTCTCAACTTTCATGCCAGGGACGTACTCTACGACGATTACTATCGTAAACAAATGTAGATATCCTGTATGGCCGGGAATTCTCTCCAACGCCGGAACTTCACAACTTCCGACCACAGGTTTTGCTCTTCAACCACGTGAGTCAAACGCAATATCTGTTCCAACGTCCTGGTCTGGTCGCTTATGGGGTCGGACCCTCTGCACACGAGACTCAAACACTGGAAAATTCACTTGCATCACCGGCGACTGCGGTTCCTCCAATCTGGAATGCTCCGGTGGTGGCGCTGCTCCTCCGGCCACCCTGGCAGAGTTCACTCTTAATGGCGCAGACGGGCAAGACTTCTACGACGTGAGCCTTGTCGACGGCTACAACCTTCCAATGCTAATCACACCTCAAGGTGGCACAGGAGGGAACTGTACGATTACTGGTTGCGTTGCTGACCTGAATAACGCATGCCCATCAGAGCTAAAGATGGCGAACACCGGAGACGGTGACGACGTGGCATGTAAGAGCGCCTGTGAAGCGTTCGGGGAGCCGCAGTATTGTTGTAGTGGAGCATACTCGACGCCAGATACTTGCAAGCCTAGTACTTACTCTGCTTTCTTCAAAAACGCGTGCCCAAGAGCTTATAGCTACGCGTACGATGATGGGACCAGCACTTTCACTTGTATTGGTGCCGATTATATCATTACTTTCTGCCCATCACCCACCACTAGGTAACGTATCAATTAACAGTCCAAAGATTCCAACTTGGTTTTCGATTTAAGTTAGGTTGTGTGTTCTGGTCAGAATCTTTGCCTCGTGGGGAAGGTAACGTCTTCCCAGGCGGTGGCAGTATTTTCAAAGTTGTCTTTAGTTCATGTCGGTTCTTGGCAATGGTTGGTTAGCGTACTCAAAGGGTAGGATAGAGATTTGCTTTCTCAAACATTTGTTGTTTTCTCTAAGGTGATTGGATGTCCGTGGCGTGTCAGGTTTTTGGGATGTTGTGTCCAAAATCTTTACAGTGAGCTTATGATAGTTGTTGCCTTGTTGGTGTTTACAGTATGAAGTCGGCAAACGGGCAGGAGGAGCCAGAGGCGGCGGATGTTTCCGCCAGCTCTCGTAGCACATCCCCATACGTTCTTGGCGGTGCGCTGGTCGTAACAGTGGCGGTCTGCCGCTTCTTGCAGCTTTTTCCAACCGGTTATTAGGAAAGTACATCCGACAACTTTGGAAGTATTGTGTGTCCAAGTGCACTCCACATTTTGGACTAGGCAGGTGTGTTGAGGTGAGACCTACACAAATGGGACCCATTAAACTCGTCTCTGTCTGTGTGGTCTCAACCACCGTGCAGATGATGTTAGCAGTCTTAGCTGAGGACAAAATATTCACTCTAAATTTACCATATTTTATTTTATTTTATAAATTTTAGTTATTTATTTATATGAGATTTGTATTTATTTATGCGAGATTTATATAAGACTTATATAAATAAATAGTTAAAATTTATTAAATATAATAAAATATTATTAAATTAAACAAAAAATTTGAACTCAGAATGTATTCCCAGGGTTTCTCTCGGCGAGCAAAATTCTCTTTTCAGTTACAGTACTCTTTCTTTGAAGAGGGCCCAATAATAGTATTCTTAACAGCAACTATTTTTATAACTTTGTGACGAAACTACCAATTCATTTGGATTGAATATCACGTTCGTGACTTGGATAAGGTAAACGAATAAGGAGAGGGAAGGATGAAATGATGATAATTGACTACTGTGTTGACATTGGAGGGTAATAAAATAATAAAAGGCTTACGAGGACGATTTGTAACTTCTTGCACCTGTCGCCAACCAACGCCCTTGCCAACCACATTCCCTTCCCTTTTGATCTCATTATTTTGTATGTTTCAGCTTTTTCACCGTCGTCTTTCCTGCTGTGATCTTTCTTCTGATTATTGTTATTCCTTTTCAAAGAGTGCATTATTATTAAACTTAATTTTAAAGTGATTCCCTAAATGAGATGACAATAATTAGTTAAAAAACGGTTGGTATTTGTAGGCATTGTGACTCTATGAAGCAAGACATAGGATTAATGCAGAAAGCTTTTAAACATTAGCTCTATTTATTTTGGATCGAAAGACTTGGGAAAAGCATTGTGATACCAGAAAAAGATTGCTTCTCTCATTTTCCACAAGAAACTAGTGAACAATTGTTGCAGTTCTGTGAGGAAGTTTCAACGAAAACAACGTTAAATGGAGTGGACAGGACAAGTGTTGTTTGATGATATTCCAAGAATGCAAGAAAAGGTTCCGTGACTTTTCATGATGATCCATGGACACACGTAGATGTGTATTACAAAGTCAATCACACCTAAAGATTCTGTATACCTGTGATGTGAACACTATTCACTTGAAACAAATGTTAAAGCTCCGGCATGGTGATTGCACCACAAACTCATCGTTGCAATTGATAACATAAAATAAATCCAACCTATAACACTTGAAAACGAAAAAAAAAAACTATTTAGGAAGTCCCTCGTACTAGTTGGACCACCTTTCTTAACAAGATTTTTTGTCTAATATTATTATGCTTTATTCTGTCTCATGAAATCTTAACCATTTATTTCACGGGACCTATGCAGAATGCACACGGGATCCACACAAAATTTACATAAATAAATATCTGAGATTTATTGGATACAATAAGACGCCATAATATTAAACAAGAGATCTGAACTCTTCTCCAAGGATCATGTTGAAGCTATATTTGACACAAAAGACCATATCTTTGACTATTTTCCAAGTTTTCTTCACTAATCCAAATGACCACTTTGGCGATTGCTCACATGCCAAAAGCTCTTACCTTCCACTGAACATGGTAAAGAGATGCATGTATATATCGTTTTAGAATACACGTAGTCGTGTGTTGTCTTGCTGGAATTGCGTATCAGAAGGCTGCTTTCGTTCCTGATCTTCTTGTCCTTGTCACCAATTTTCCAAACTTAAGCACTTTATATCATCAGATCAGTAAAGTTAATGGCTGTAAATGGACAAGGATAAGTAGATAATAAGTCTTCGTCATTCATTGGACAGTTACTCGGCCTTCAGTGGTCAAAAGACACATGCCAACTTAAGCTGAGAACTGTTTGTGGGGGACTGCGAGTGGCGTCCCTGCGCTTAATTACTAACTCAGATTAATCGTTTCTCAAAATTGTGGTGTCCCTGGCAAATGCAAGAAGCCAAGAACTACATGAAGCCCTGGCAATTCAGTTCGAACCATAAAGATCAGACTTTTACTCTATCGCCTCCTATTTTTCCTTGGCCTAGTTCCATTTCTTTTATATTTTCTATTTTTAAATAAAAGTAAAAATATATTTAGTGATATTTTATTTATAGTTTTATTATTGATAATAGTTAAATATTAAATTAAAATTACATAAATTATAAAAATTAAAATTAGTTAAATTATAATTGTAATTAAATAATATATATTTATTTAATAAAATAAAAAATTAATTTTATAAATTAGCAATTGAAGGCTTCTTTGTTCCTTCCTCCATGTTTTCATCCATATCACAACTCTATCCTTTGACCTCCTCTCTGCATCTTTTGTCTAGAGTCCAAATAGTAAATCCTTCCTTCATAAAACTCTTGCTATTCTCCCTTCATATTAATTGACATTTAATGAAAACCCTTCTTTCATCATTATTGACATAATAATCCCACAAGCCTGCCCTTTGGGTTTGAAACAAGTTACCAAAGCCGAAAGCTTGAGAAACAAGGGATTCCAACGCCCTTTTCAGAAAGAATGATTTTACTATCAAAATCTCTGTGGTGGGAGGAAGCAACTTTAATAAAGAACGACAGATTGCAGAGATATGTATAAAAATGGGAAAAAGGAGGATAATTCTGACGAACAAAAAGTTAGAAAATCGATCTAAATACCCTTTACACGGTACACAAAGCATCAATTTGGGGCCTTAAATATGTGGATGGTAAGCACTGCAATCGAAAAGGGAAAGAAATCAGTCAGCTTATATCGATAAGAAGTCATTCACTGGCGATGACAGGTTTTTATTATTTCTTCTACTTATAATATTACTTTGCATAAAGAAAGCAATCGTAAAGGTTATACACGTATACTTGCCACAAAATATGTCTTGCATTTGGCAAATACTAGTGAAATTACAAAAGTTAATTGATGTCAGATAGACCTTCATTGGGATTGATACTAATCTTGTAATCGACAAAAAAGATTTTCAAGATAGAAGAACACTAGTGTCAGTCTTGAAGGTTATCCAACACATTTTTTCAATGACGCATGCAGAGAAAGAAGTTCTCTATTATTAGAATTTTGGTGAAATAGAATTAATTTTAGTGTCACTAGTTTCTTATAAAATAGAGTTTCAATAATATTAAATTTTTGTGTAAATAAAGCTTCACCGTGATTAAATTTCTTGCAGGTAACTCAAGTCTATAATATATAGTTTGATAAGGTTTTGTAAGTACGATCCTTTAGACCTTCAACAAAACTTTTCGCCAAAAGAGGAAAAATTGAACCTTAACATTTATAGTAGAATATAAGTTAAATCCTAATATTTTTGGACCTTATAAGGACAAAAAATCCTAATATAAGCTAACGTAGCTTTTTCTAATCTTAAAAAGTGTATTCTACAAACCAAAACACACCTTTTTTTCTCCCACTTTGTTCATTTGTATGCAAAATTCCCAATTCCCAAAGTTATTTGTTCCTTAATTCCCTAAATTGTCTATAATCCCTTATTTCCTGGAATAACTAGCATGCTCTTCCTTAACCCACAAATTCAATCACAACAACAACATGCTCTCTTAATTCCTAACTTGCACGTTTGGTCCAGCATGTTGTGCGTTGTGTCTCCTCCCTCATTCCTCTATTATATTTCGGTGAAACAATATAAGGACAATACATCGAGGTAGGTCCATTCTTTTTTTCTTTTTGGTATTTATTTAGGTTTAGTATATATTGTGGTCTCTTATTCCTTATTGATGATTCTTTTGTCTGATTTTTAGTTTATGTTTATTATATGTTGTGGTGATCCCTTATTTTCTACGAAAACGAGATTGATTTTGTGAGTCTATTATTTCCTATAAACTGATCATGAGATGTAATTTTTCTTGGTTACTATTTGTGACCTTTGATATCAGAGATGCCTAAGATATTGGTGATTGTTGAGCTGTGAGTGTCATGCAAGGAATTTGCTCCATGTATGCAAAGTTAGCAATGCAACATTAGGAGTTTCATTTGGTTGAGTTGCATTTGAATTAGTTGCAAGGATTTCTTGCTTACAGTGAATATGTTGGTAAAGATAAAAGTAACAGAATTATATGAAAAAATTCTCTGACCCTTACAACTATAGCTTTAAAATGTTTGATTCCTAGGGACAATACTTTGTTTGTGTCCAAATATTTAATAAGTTGAATTGGGATTTTTTTTTCCTTTAATGCAAGGGATGCATTCTTTGTTGTTCCAAAATGAATTTCCTTTAATCATTAAATTAACAACAAAGTAACTAAATATTAAACACTAATTTGTAAGGTTAATGATGTCTACATTACATTTATGTTCTTGTTCAACTTAGGTTAAATTCTACTTTAATTATATAAGATTCAAGATTTTATTGCAAATTGGATTTACGAGAGAGTTAATTTAACATTTGAAATAAGGATCACTTGTCCTTTAACCATATTGGGCTTCTTCTTAGTTAGAGTTATTTGAAAAACAAGCACACTTACGAAGTACACTATAATGAAGAGTTATATTATCCTTTGGTTTTCCTTTTCTTTTTCTTTCAGCACCTTGATTAATTTGAAGTTTACTTGTAAAACCCTTCAATTGAACTTGCCTATCTTATGAGCATTATTCACTCTTGAAAATGTATTTAGTATTCAATTATAAAATTTTGTCATTATAAAGAAAATTACTAATTCAATCCTTAATGTAATATTCATAAAAATTTGTTAATATCTCTAGAATAAAAGGTTAAGTTATGATTTTTTTTAACTTGTTGACAATAATGAGAAGTTTATTTAATCATTCAACATGATTTTGATTAGTGAATGTTTATATAACTTAATATGTTTATGTTTGTGAGTAATTTTAGAGGCATGAATTAGAAAAAGTTGATAACAAATAATTAGTCTATTTTCTTGCAAGTTTATATTTTATAATGATGATAATTGTAATAGCTTGTTAATAAAGAACTTATCACTCTTGATAAGTTAATAAAGAATTTGCTATGGTGTTATTGATTTGGCTATCTTTAAATCCATTTTCCTTTTAATTTGGATAAAACTCTTTCCCCTTCCTTATGAACAAGTGTATAATGACCTAATTTGGTAGTATAAGGTTGTTTTATGGTGGAAGTTCGTAGTAGAACTAGAGTTAAAATATATTGATAGGAAACCAAGTGTTTTTAATAAATTAGACCTTGAATATGTTAGCTATAGGAAAATATGTGAGATGGGGAAGGAATTAGGATATCTTCAAATTCATAATGTCTATTATAGTGTACCTTGTTTTAAATTTAGTTAGTCGTTGAGATTGATTTAATCAAATCAAATTTGTCTAAGGCTCACTAACCTTATAAAAATTTACCAAATAATTGATGCTTATGTAACTCATTTGTTAGACATCTCAATACTTGCAACAAAGATATTTCCTATAACTAGGAGGAGAGGATTGACATAGCAAGGGTGAAGAGGAAAGTTATGGCATTAGGGTAGATTATGTTGATGATGAACATGTAGAGGAAGTTGGTGAAGTAGTTAGTGTTGGGCCTCGAAATTTTTTTTGTTTATTTAATTGATTATTTATTGATTTATTTGCTATTCTTGCTTTAATTGTTTTA
>JANJEY010000236.1:17554867-17579620 GCA_024703695.1 Erythroxylum cataractarum
TAACGAAATAGATGCGCATGCCATTCAGGATCTACTAAAGGAAATTCTCAACAAGTAGCTCATCTGACTACTTTGGCGTTGAAATTTGTAGCTGGTGGTATTACCTAAGCTTGTGCTTATGGAATTTGCACTAATTTTTCTCACACTACTAATGTATGTCCTTCTTTTTATATTCAAGATTTGAATGTTATAGGTAGTTATCTAGGATAAACATAGAAGAAATATGACCTTTTTTCAAACACATAGAATGAGGGCTAGAAAGATCATCCAACCTTTAGATATGGACTTAGGACAAACCCACTTAATTTTTTCATTAATCAAAACAATCCAAGGTCTTCTTTTATACCTAACCTACCTTAAAACCAAACCGCTGGTCAATCTTTAGAAGATATAGTGAAACAAGTAGCTAACTAAATTGGGCAAGTACACACACAAGGGGTAGAATATCAAAAGAAGACATATGCATATCTACAACACTTAGAGGCCCAAATAAGACAAATTTGCACCAGTCCAAGTAATGTAAAAACCTTATTATCATAAAAATTACCTGCTTTACCAATCCCAACTAAGAAAATGCTAACGAAATATTACTGAAGTAATGATGTTTGAAGAAATTTTGTTTAAGGAAACTTGATAGTGGAGTAGGATGTCGAGCCGACGACATAAACCAAAGATGCTGTTTGTGAGGCAACCCAAGATTTAAAAAAATCAGATATAAATTTCTTTCTCTTTAACTCAAATTTTTAATATAGCTATTTATTTTTCTAAAAAATCAGTCAAGCCAAAGTATTTATACTATTTAATCTATTTTTTACTTTGATATTCCTTTTTTCTGCATTTAGTTATTACATTAAGGGGGAATATAAAGACATTACCTGGTTGTTTTTTATGAAAATTAAAAATTCAAGAATAAGGAAAAAATGTTTTCTGGGAAATTGGATTACTTACTTAGGTTAGCTGGTTTTGACATTATCTTGTTTTATATTCACACATTTAGTTTTATTACCATAATAAAGGAATAACAAATTTTAACATGATAGTTAATGGATTTGCAAGTTGTATAGGTTATTTTTTCAACATAACAAGTTTAAAAACTCTTTTGTTCAATTTTAGGTTCACACTTAAGAGAATTAACCTTGTTTGATAAATTTAGTTTATAAGCAATTGGAAGTCTATTTAATTCTACATATGCTGGACCCCGCTTTCAAAGCCCAGCATTCAGAGTCATTGACTGAAACAGTACTTGCCCTCAACCATTCTAAACCTATTTTGGGACATTTATCATAACTTTTGTTATAAATATCGTATTAAGGTGTTCTTTATATGGTTTGAAAGACAACTTCAAGATCTACAATTTTCATGAAGACCTTTAAGACAAATTCTATTGTCTATAGGGTTAAAAGTGGACCAGACAATAGGCTTAGATGAAACTAGATGAATTGGAAAAAGTGCCATAACTTTCCTTAGAGATATCAGATTAAGGTGTTATTTAGATGGTTTGAAAGACGACTTGAAGATCTACAACTTTCATAAGACCTTGAAGACAAGTTATATCGTATGTAGGGTCAAAAGTGGATCAGATGAAACTAGACAAAGGGTCTGCTGAATTGGGAAAAGTATCATAACTTTCCCTAGAGATATTGGATTAAGGTTTTCTTTAGATGGTTTGAAAGAGGACTTCAAGATATACAACTTTCATGAAGACTTAGAAGACAAATTCTATCATCTCCAGGGTCACAAGTGGACCAAACGATAGGGTCCAATAAAACCAGATGAAGGGTCAGATGAATTGGAAAAGTGTCATAACTTTCCCTAGAGATATTAGATTAAGGTGTTCTTTAGATGGTTTGAAAGAGGACTTCAATATCTACAACTTTCATGAAGATCTAGAAGGCGGATTCCAATGTCTAGAGGGTCAAATTTGGACTAGAATATATTCTGATCAATATAAGACGAAGCAAAGTCAACTTAAGATGAAGCAGAGTCAATTTAAGACGAAGAAGAAGGTCAACCTAAGATGAAGCAAAGTCAATTTAAGACGAAATAGAAGGTCAACGTAAGAAGAAGTAGATGGTCAACATAAGACGAAGCAGAAGGTCAACCTAAGACGAAGCAGAGTCAACTTAAGATGAAGCAGATGGTAGATGGTCAACTTAAGACGAAGCAGAAGGTCAACCTAAGACGAAGCAGAGTCAACTTAAAACGAAGCATAATACACTCCTTAGCATCTCCCCTCATAAAGATCATAACTTTCGACTTCGATATCCAAAAATTTCATACTATATATCGTTAGAAAGCTAGAAAAATAAACTACAACTTTCCAGAAGACAACTTTAACTAATTTTTCCACAATTAGTCCAGATTTTTCCCTAAAATCATCACACAATTTCTACACATAGGAAAGACTTGGATTTTAAAATGTACAACTACAAAAGAAACATGCACATACACCTGTGGAACTTTTCAGTTCTAAACTCATTTGCAAAATCAAAAACATTCCATACATAGCTTTAATTACATAATTAACATTATAATTAAAAACTTTACACATAATTCAACATACATAGGATGCTCAATGTTTAACATGCTTATAAAGCTATCCAAAAGTGATCGAACTAACTTAGTTACATAAGTTTCTAATATCTTGGAGTTGCCGAAGCCTTGCAAAGATTGCTAACTTTCTTGTTGTGCACTTGAGGAGAGAATAGTGGGGTAAGCTACACAGCTCAGCGACTAACATATTTATACTCATTGGCAATTGAGCACAAATTCAAGCATATATGTATATATATATATATGCGTATATATATATATATGTGTGTGTGTGTGTGTGTGTGTGTGTGTGTGTGTTTGTATATTCAATAATTCTAGCACTCTTCAATTAAATTTAAGACTCATAGCACATAACATTCAAATGCACCATACATGACAAATTAAAGATGCAATGCACAACAAATAGCTCGAGGGTTTTATGGAAATAGAATGGAGAAACCGAAGTTTACCCCATAAACAGAATGAGTCCAATTTCGGAGCTCATATACCACATGCGGACAGCCAGGAGAAGGCTCTTGTCAACGTGCACGTGACGAACATAATGATTCCACTTTCACTCAAACAAAAGCACATAATAATTTTCTCATATTGCTCATACTTTTATGTTTTGTTTTCTTTTCATTTAATACAAAATGTCATAACCTCTTTTGAGGTATAACATAGTCATATTTCATCATGCATTTTCAACATTTACAAACAAGTTAATTTCAAACAAATCAATTTCAACATACACACATAGGTAAGAATTTTTCCAATTACACTATAATCATAAATATGTTACCTACCTATAGCTTGTAAAAATCTAAGTCAAGCTTGCCTTTTCTATTGCTCTTGGGTTCCTAAAACAACCAAGGTTCCATTCAAAACAACATTCCAATAAAATTTATAAACTTCAAAAAATTACAAATTTCAATAAATATAAATTAAACTCATATCTAACCTACCTATCGTCTATCTAGGTTAGAAAAACTAAGACCTAGTTTAGAAACCCTAAAATCAATTGGGTTCTCCTAATCTATCTTCTTCCAACAAACCTTTCATTCTCTACACAAACCCCTTTTCTTTTTTTCTAACTCCTTCATCCTTAACACAACCCATTCCTTTAATAAAGCAAGAAGAAAAGATGGTTAACATATCTTAACAAACTTAATTTCTCTTCTTTTCTTCTTTCACCGAAACCTATTTTCTTCTCTCTTATTTTTGTTTTTCACTCTCCTCTCTCTTCAATTCACGTTTTTCTCCTCTTAATAAATAAAACAACATATTCTATTTCCATTTCTACCCTTAATGAGCCCAAAAAGTCCATCTTACCCTTCCTTATATGCTTATGTTCTTTTATGCTTAAGTGATCTCCAAAAAATGTCCTTGAACATCCTTATTATATTAACACTTTAATTCCACTTAGCCATTCAACAAATCCTACTAACCTTGACATAATTATAACCCCAAAAATTTAATCTATCTAAACCTCAAAACTATTTTAAATCATGCTTATTTAAAGAAAAAAAATTCCGTGGTCCAACAACATACATGGCCTTAAGGTCAAAACGTTTAATCAAATTTAACAATGTCTAATATCCTTGGTGATTGTCATTTACTTTTGATTACTGGAGAAATACTTGACGTGACCTTGAAAATTTAATTTCTTATGAAAATATTATTGTTAATAATCAAGTGCCCCTTTGAGACCAAGAAATGGTTATTAGGGAAACACTTACAAACAAGGGACCAAGTACTCCTTTAAGATCATAAGTAAAGTGAGAAGATGAACCAAATACAAAGGAGTACTTGGTCCCTTATATATATATATATATATAAACAAACGAAGATGCTTTCTACGTCCAGTTAATATACCGATGTTGCTTATAAACTAACTTTAATTAGATGAGGTGTGCAAGTCTCTAAAGTTTTAGGTTAAAGTTGAAATTTTGAAGATGTTTTAAAAGATGTTATATTAATGATTAAACCAATTGCGAATATGCTAAGACATTATGACTTTTTAAAATAAAATTTCTAATTTATTGTTCAATTTTTCTTAATCTAATTTCTTCTATGAGAGGTATGGTAGTAAACTATATTCATCTTTTGTATATAGTGTTGTTTTAATCAAGAATGACAAAAAGCTAAGTGTGAGGGAATTTGATAAGTAGATATTATAGTATATTTTAAAACCCTATTTTATATTATTTACATAACACATTTGGGTTAAATTATTACATTTTCTTACTAATTATTTAAGTTATTTAATTTTATATTTTATTTCTAAAAAGGGTTTAGATTGTACTAAATTTTTTCTTGTAGACTTGGTGGACTTAAAGAAATGAATCTAGAAGAAAATCTGGCCCAAAATGAAATTCATCTTAGAAGAAAACCTACAATTAAGCAGTTGACCACCAGAAAAAAGGCTAGTGACAATAAAAAAGATCCAACCCATAATCAAGCAAACAACCTATCAACAGAAATAACAAACAACCACTGAAACACAAAACAAAGCCAAAAACATACATCAAAGCAAAACACAAATGTAGAGTCTAAAGAAAACAAGAGGAAACGCAACAGACAGAACAATAACAAAGCGACATATAGCAACTAATAGAGAATAGAATGAAATGCACTAGCAGCAAAAAAATACCATTAAAAATGCAACGTAAATGACAAAAGCAAAAAGTAGCATCCATACCCAAAATAAAAAAATAAGAAGTAGAAAAAAGAAAGCAGCATCAGAGGGGAGAAGGACAGTCACCCACTCGATATCTCCATCTTAAAAGCCCATTTCCAAATCCATTTGAAATGGAGAAGATAAGAGGAAATCACCAAGAAAAGTGAAAGTCTATCGCATATCCAACTACATGTGGTGTTTGGGGATTGTTTCTAATGCTATAAAAATGACAGAGCAGTGGAGGAAAAAAAAAGAGCAAGCATTCACGTGAAGAAGAGAGTTCTTGAGAGGCTCTGGCTTCCAAGGTTAGTTGAAGCAAGGAATTATTCTAGGGAGTGTTGGGGGTGAAAGGGAACCAAATCCCACCTATTTTGAGCTAGTTAAAGGTTGGTGGAGGAATTTTTCAGGCCTTGAAAGGCCTGGTTCGAGGTTTAAAAGTGGAGCATGTTAATGAGTTTTTCTAAACCCTTATTCCCCTTACTTATGATTTTCCATGCTTTAGTTATGATTAGTTATTAAATTCTAGTTTAAACATATAGTTTTGAATATTTGGGATATCATTTTTTGGATTAATTAAATTGATTACTGAGTGGATTTAACAATTATGCAATTTTTATAATTTCGAAATTCATTGGACAAATTTCGATTGTTGTGTTTCTTTGTACTTAACATGTTTTTGATGCTTGACTTAAGCTGGTTCAATTCTAAAGAGTAAGAAGGGATAGGTAGGAACCAATTAGTTGGTTCTCTACATTCAACTTGTTAAATGTCTCTGATTATCTCGGATATATCGAAGTTGCATGCTAAACTAAAATTTGAAACATGTTTGTTCATTTGTAAATATTAGGTTATATTTAAGTTTTATTTCTTTAATCTCTATAGGCTCGATTTGAATTGTAGCCCCGTTCTTTTTATATACATATTGGTTTAGCTAAATTTATAGGTTTCATATTATTGTTTTGGCTTCAAATTTCTTCTAATTTTAGCTCATTGATAAGGTTAAACTTATACATAAGGATGATTAGGTGAATATGGACAACTTAACTAAATTTCTTTTGAATCATGATTACAAGTATATATTTAACATAGTCAAAATGGGATTATTAATCCTATGTTATGAATTGGAGTTATGCTTTTAATAATCAATTGGATGTTCTTTTCTATAAGTCTTATAGTTGATTCAAGTGAAACATGTAAATTTAACTTGGATTACTTTTATTGAGGTTTAAAAGTGAACATAATGATTGATTCGTAATAAAATGAAGAATGATCAACTTTATGTTGATTTTATACATTGTTAGATATCTTTCATCCAAGTTGTCCAAGTTTTTATTTTTCCTTTAGATGTGCTTTATTATGTATGCTTAATTTCTTCTCAACTTGAAAAATATCATAGCTTAATGTATTATACTCAAAAGAACTATACAATGGATATTTCATACGAAAATGTTCATTAATGTGGTTATAGTATATCTGGAAATTTTTTTAATGATTCTTTAGTTCATAGAAAAGTTGTTTCATTAGTTGAATTATTTAAAGATATGTGTCTTGATCGAATTATATGTGTAATTGGCAATTTAAGATTGTTTTGAAAGTATTGAAAGATGAAACAAGGCTATCCAACTAAAAAATTGTTTCAAAAACTCCAGATTTGTGAAAGTAATATATTGTTCTTTTTTTTTGGATCATTTAGAGTCATAAAACCATTTGAAACATGCTTTCATGGAAGATAGGTGATATTAGAAAGAAATTGATTTTTATTAATGAAGTATGATTATAAGTTTTCTAAGATGAAAATTTCGTATTTATATAACTAAGTATCATTGCTAAAAATTCCAACATTATATATTTTGAATAATTACTACTTTTGGACAAAGAAAGTGATTTTCCAACTTTTGAATGTTGGTTGTATAATGTGAAGAATGTCTAGCAAGTTTATTTTCTTAAGTTTTCATATTGTATCTTGTTTATGTGGGTTAAAGAGGATATGATGTGTTTATATTTTATTTTGGAATTCTTTTCGTATAAGCGAAATTATTATGATGTAATTGTCTCTTTTAAAAAATAGATTGATTTATTGGAACATTTTTAATTAAAAGTATGATAGTTAATAAACTAAATTAGTAAATTAAATTTTCTTGTGGGATTGACTTTTATTTGCTTGATACTAAATTAATTAATAAATTTGACATTAAAATAAGGATTTATTTTGTATATGCCCAAAGACACGTATCAGTAATTTTGACTTTGCAAATTCTTTTAAAGAACAAAATAGTATTATCAGATTGGGTAATAGTAGAGTGTGTTGTCAAAGATAGTAGTTTAATAAAAACCAAAACATGATAGAGTTGCTAGAACATTATATGCCTAGTATGTTCCTAAACTTCAAAAAAATATGATTTTTATGAGTACTTTTGATAAACAAAGGTATAAGTATTATGGTAGTGATGATCGGTGATTGTATTTCAATCTTTAGGAAAGAAAGATAGTACTGCGTTATAACACATATAGATGAGTCATCTTGGTGATTAAGAAATGAAACTTCATAAAGGGTGCTTATTAAATAACGACAGACATGAAAAGATAGTCTTCTGTAAGTTTCATGCTCTTAATAAAAATTTAGGGCAACCTTCAAGGATATAATGTTTATGGAGAGACATATGTTAAGACAAACATATAAAACGATTGTTTCATGATCAATGGTGAACAATATTAGTTCAAAGGTGATATGAGAACAATATGGAATAATGCTAACGGGACAAAAAAAATTCTAATTCATTATATATATAGAAATGCCAGGAAGAAAGCATCAATACATTATAACTAGAGATAAAATAAGAAAAACTATTAGAAAATCAATGGGAAACAGTTGGGAAGAGTACTAAATCACGCACGCTTTAACCATTAGTGATGAGGATGGAACTATCTTTTAAGGAAATAAAGAAAATCATGAGAAAGATGAATGAATGGAGGCTAGAGTGAATTATATAAGGTGTCACAGATTAGGGTTGGAGTATCTGTGATCTCCACCCCCTTAAGGCGCCTTGAATGAGCTTAGAAACAAATGACCAAGCAATTAGGTTTCTGCCTAGCCATTGTAGCATGAACGCTCGAGCCTATCCTTTGGTGATTAAAAGGTAAGACAGATCATCAATAAATCCATTTTTTGCTTCTTCGTATTTCACCCTTAATCTGACTGATGCATGTTGATTGTGGCTTCCCTTCTTGTCTTTGTATGTACTAAGACATTGGTTGAGCATCCTAAACACTGTTTTTCCAGTCCGATGGCATCTCCTTTTTGTCAGTTGAACGACAAGCCCTTCTTCTAGTGTTATCCATATTATCAATAAATATTAGCTTCGAACTACCTGCTACTTTAGTATGTATGTTTCTCTATATTCTCTGTACATTAGCAAGTTAGGATGAGCATTCCTTTGCAGAGCTAGAGGAGATTACCTATTCTCTAACTTTAGCAAAAAAGCACTCTCTTACCTAATGCGAATTCCTACTGATGTTTTGAAATCTACGTATGTTCCTATTATTATATGTCTATCTTGTTATTCTGTGAGTATCCATTCATTCAATAAATAGGACTCAGAAAATTGAAGAAATGGAGTTTTTTTACTTAAGCTCTTGTAAAAATATGATTTTACTGACTTTACACTCCTGTAGAAATAAACTTTCGTTAATTATAATTAATATTTTACAGTTAGCTTATAGTCTATAAATAATTTAGTAAGGGTTTTGTAAATAAAAATACTGGTTTTGTATTTTTGGGAGGTTGTTCTTGTATTTTTTTTCTTACGATAATAAAACAAAATTGATCTCTTTATTTCTCTTATATTACTTTTTTTTTTTTTTTTTGCAACAAATGCAATCAGAATAATTGATAACGTAACAAAGACCCAACAAGAATTTCCGCAGAAAGCAGGAAAATTAAAGAATAGAAAGATTTGAATTTAGTATGCTTTGATGGTTCTCTTAATGAAGCTACGTTCGTGGTTAATGTTGATTGCTACGTATTGAAGTCACAACGTTTCATTGCGACTGGTTGCTGCAACGTCGCTCCCATGTTTTACAGGTTCACACGCTTTTCACTGTCATCACCTTTTGGATCTAGCAGGCAATGGCATGATGAACCTTCTTTCACATGGCTGATTGAGCTTTTGGTAATTGACTGCGGAAAAGATCTTGGCACACGAGTCTCCAAATTTGGCATAGATCAAGCTCGAAAGCCGAGTGAAATAGTGCAAATTTTGGAAAGAGGAGATTACCCAACATCAGAATCCATTGCAAGGATCTTGTGGCCCTAAATGATAGATTGCAATCGCTTATCTGTACCAATAGCAGATGTGGCAACGAACCATCGTGAAAGATAAAGACTTCAACGACCATCGAATTGAACATCATTCCTATGACTTTACGTGTCACTGCTTAAAGTTCTGGTAATGAAATTGAGACCTTTTTGCAACTTATGGTGCGATTCAGGCATCGCCACCTCATGTGGTATTGTTGGTCTCAGAAACTGCCAATCACATTCATAGTTTCAAAAGATCTTTCCTCATATGTGCTGTTGACAACATTAAAGAAAAAAGAGGAGGGGAGTTTATAGTCCCCTGTTTCCTGGGGATGGAAGTGACCTATTGGAAATGCCATATGGGATTCACATGGTTCCTTTACAAATGTCAACTTCTCTTTTGTTCTTCTTTTCTTTGGTTTCTTTAGTTGAACACAATTGACTCCTGTCTTTTTATCAAAAGAGCATATCCCAACAAGCCAACAACTCTCTGTTATTGCTTGCATTGAAACAGAGTCATTATAATTAATTGCTCTGACATTTGATTCAAACTTCTACGTGGTGATCATTTCAGCAGTTTCTTAACAAAGAATATGTTCCAAAATTTGTACGAACTTTCTGGAAATCCAAACACTGTATACAAGATGTCCTATAACTCCGGGACGATTGTGCAGGAGAGAAATGATTCTGAATTCGCAATCTTTCCGAGAAAAAGAAATTAAGGAGGGCAACGGATATAATCAGATTAGCCTAAAATGGTTTAGCAGCTTAGCAGCCACAAGATGATTGCCCCCTCTTTGGAGGCGACATTACTGAGTTTCTGCGACCGGTACGTCGCCGTGACTCGGTTGTCTGACTCCAACGGTGAGACAGAGGAGACAAGATATGCGCACATGGGTCTTTGGTTTCGTTGAAAAGTGGTCCCAATACCTGTGCGTGTCTTGCCACGTACTTCCCATGTGGTAACCCACACTAATTTCCACTGTCACATGCTTATTTGAGATTTAGAAGAAGACGAGAAAAAGAAACTTTGGTGATTCTGTAAAGCAAAGCTTCTTCCTGATTTTCCAAAGACGAGAAAGTTTATCTTGCTGCATAGCTTTTCCCTCACTTTTTCTTTCTTCACGAACAAGCCATTATTAAGCAATGCAGAAGCAGACAAACAAAGGAGATGAAAGCAAAATGATCAGCATAAGAGTCATTAATACATGTAATACTAATACGTGCCTCAATTCCAAAACGAGGCCGTTTAAAAGATGGCCTCCCAGCCCAGGTATATTTAGAAAGTGAAGGTATTTCATTTCTGATAGCCAATGAGGGAGGTTGTCAACACTTCCATTTTCTTTTATTCAAAGTAAAACTAAAAAAAAATCTCATTGGATCCCTTGTTCTGACTGTGATGGTGGGGCGGTCGGCCTGTTTTCAATTCCATATGCTTGGATTTTCATCATTTATTTATAAAATGGAGATGAGTGGGAATGCACAGAGCTTATGATTGAGATTCTCCACCACCACTTACCTTCCCTCGCTTATCCCCACACTCCATTTACATCCTCTCTTTTGATTAGAGAGCGCATAGCTGTCTTTTATACTTTTGTGATTTCTCTTCTTTCTCCACATCTAAACTTTCTAGCTTGGACTCTGTCATTCTTCCATTCCCAACATCAAGTTTGCCAATAATCTTATTTCTTCCACTTCTTGAAACTCGATAACCATTGTAACCCAATCAAAGCCAATCTTTTCCATTCTTCAAAGTTTGAGTCTTTACGTTCGCTTGCACCAAAGATAAACATAAATTACTTATGGATCCTTTATCCTACTCCCACCGCCACTGTCAGTGTCATTTTTCTACTACTGTCCTCTTCTTCACCATCTTCTTGATTTTTGAAGGTATATTACATGAAAGTTTCAGCTTTTCCTGGAAATGTGAACCTGTTAAATGAACTCCATTGACGATTTTTGGACCTTTTATTGCAGGTGTTTCAAGTGCCACATTCACATTTATCAACAGATGCGATTTCACTGTATGGCCAGGAATTCTAGGAAATCCCAAACTAGAAAGTACAGGCTTCGAGCTCGCGAAAGGCACGTCTCGCTCTTATCAAGCACCAACTGGTTGGTCCGGTCGATTCTGGGGTCGAACCGGTTGCAACTTCGATGATTCTGGCCATGGTGCCTGTGCCACCGGCGATTGTGGCTCCGACCAAGTGGAATGCAACGGCGCTGGCGCCACTCCTCCGGCCACCTTGGCCGAATTTACTCTCGGCTCTGGCTCTCAAGATTTCTACGACGTTAGTCTCGTTGATGGCTATAATTTGGCCATGATTGTGGAGGCTAGTGGTGGGTCGGGTGACTGTTCGACCACAGGATGCTTGACGGACCTAAACCGGAAGTGCCCAGCGGAGTTGAGAGTCAAAGATGGAAAGGCTTGCCGGAGCGCCTGTGAGGCGTTTGGGAACCCTGAGTATTGTTGCAGTGGTGTGTATAATTCGCCTGCTGCTTGTAAACCTTCTATGTACTCGGAGGTGTTTAAGAGTTCGTGTCCAAAATCTTATAGCTACGCGTACGATGATGCTACAAGTACTTTTACGTGCACTTCTGCTGATTATACCATCACATTCTGTCCTAATGTGCCAAGGTAAAGTACCTATTCATCTTTATGGTAGTGTGAGAACTCGGAAACTGAAAGTGTAACATGTTCTTTTAACGCTGTTGGATGTGTCGTGACATTTTTATACGGGTTTGTTTATGTTCAGTTTAAAATCATCAAGAGATTCGGCTCAAAACACAACAGATCCAGGAACATCGACTGGAGGCTCAGATACCGGAATTGGAACTGGAACTGGAACAGCAATTGGAGGGACTGAGTCAGGCAATAATGATCCAGAGACACTACAACAAGCTGCACTGGCAAGTTCATGGCTGGCAAGTTTGGCCACCGGAGATTCAACAAGGACACACCCTTCGTGGATTTTCCGATATGGATTTTCTTTGCTGACTTCTGTGATCATTCTTTGTTACGTTCACTTTTGAAGAGTGTAAAATGGTGATCATTTAGAGAAGTTGGCAGACTCCAAAATTGTCTCCGACCCTCCTCTAAATGAACAATGTTTAACGATGAAAACACATGATATTGATATGTGATTTGTAAATCCATAGTAGGAATAGAATGTTATTCCATCTTCCCCTTTCTATCTTTGCATTTTCTATGGTCCTGCAGCTTCAAAGTTAAAAGTAAAAGATTCATGCAAGAAAGTTGAAGGAAATCTGAGCTTACTTTCAGATTTAGGAGATGATTGAAAAAATAAAAGAAAAAAGGGGCAAGTGGTCGCTTTTATTTGACAGGTATTGCAAGTAGTTGATCTGGCTGCCCACTTTGCGGGAATCCCCAGCCTGGGGAAAAAACAGATCTCGCATTTCCTTCTAAACCTTTTCTTTACCCAGCAAGTGGACAAAAATGAAGCAGAACGTTGTAAACAATTTGCGTTTGCGGTACCTTTTTGTTATGAATGTCTAAATTAATAAAATTTTAAAATATTCCAACATTTGATAATATTTAAGAATCTAAGACTTTAGTGTTTGAGGAATTAACTTACAATTCTTTTAATATTCAATTAATTATCATGTTACCAAATGGAATAACCTTTATGGAATGACTGGCGTGCAGCATCTGCAATTAGGTTCACTGATATTTAGTCGTATTGAATCGTCAACTATAGCGTAGTAGCCCAGAGTTGATGATTGGGAAGGAAAGTGAGTCAAGGTCTACATATATATAATCTGGACAAACGGTAAAAATCTGTGAGAACCTAACTCATGACAGGAATGATCTGTGTCTTGTCACACTAACACTGGCTTATGTCAGACGAGCATTCACCGACCGTTTCATTTGTCACAAGTTTCTCCGTTGTCTCATGATGGCTGGATAGTTTGCTACTGATATGACCCAGCATCCATTTTCTTGAATTATTTCATTAAAAAATCCAAGTGGGTGGCCAAAGTTCAGATCTTTGGAGCAGTAGCCAAGAACCATCACCAATCCCCTGGACAAGAAAACGTAGTAGAACTGGGATTAAAAGCTCGGTGGAAGAAAGAGCTCATCATGGTCTGTCAGTCAATTTCTAGTGTGGATCACTTGCAAAATGAGAATTGCTAATCTATCCAATCCCAACTCTAAAACTTGTGATGCCTGTGCAATTTAGATGGGCCTATTGACGTTATTTAGAGAAGGAAATAAGCTGAACAGGCCGACATAAGCAAGAATCCAAAGGACAAGTGCCTGGTTGGGAGGTGGAGGACAAGATGGTACTGAGATGTTTAAACCAAGTTGTGTGGTGGCAAATCAGAGTCATCCTATACCATTACGAAGGAAACAAGCCTACTTTATCCCCACTGAAGATAAGAGAAGATTTTAGTACATTTTATGTGCCTTTTCCTCTTCAAACTTTTCCGAACCTCACCACATACACAAAAACCGGGGCAATGAATGATCCATTATTAAGACAACTATCGAAAGGGATAGCTGAATTTGTAAATGGGAATATTGTTATCCATATTTTCCTGTCAAATAGACTAAAAGAGGAGTAGAGAAAGGACGAAGGAAAATGAAAACACACACAAACTTAAGAACTATATTAGCTTGTTAATATACCTTTTCTTCTTTAATCATGCAGTACCAACCGTAACTTTTGTATACCTCAGCTAATTCAGCTACGTAACTTTTTAGATGGGTCCGAGCCTCCGATGGCTCTTTTCTTCCCTAGACTAACACCATGCAATTTACAGCATTAGAGAACAATACCTGTCAATCAATATTACTTTTTCTAAAAACTTGCCAAGAATCTGCCAAAGGAAAACTTTAACCCAGGACTAGGAACAAACATAGATGCAAAATACATCCTGAGCATGGTTTTACTCTTGTGCTAGCTAAGAATGTAAGCCAACTCATGTTCATTGTCGAGTTCACAGACATGGCATGTTCATCGCTGAAACATTATAAAAGCGCATAGCAAAATTTGAGCTTGGCCAACAAAATATAAGTTTATTTGATCTACACCGCATCCTATGGCTTTTGACTTTGTGCTCAGTCATCCTTTACGTAGAGGATCATCGTTAGCAATGGACGGCTAAATGTAAATGCTTTTTCAAGTAACTTTGATGCTTAGACGAGGATAAGGATTCTTCTGTCAAAAGCTCGATGCACTCGCCTATCGAAGTAAAAGTTCAAAAAGAAATGATAATAAATTATAATCAATGAAAAAGGGCATCTAAATCTTTCCTTTCCATTTGGCACATCATCAGCCAGTCAACCATACATAATGTAGTTGTGGGGAATGCCCAAACAAAAGTCTCTGAAGGAACCCACCAGGAGGACTAGAACAGGTTTTACACATAGTGATGAATACAGCTTTACCTAGTTTCTGCACGAGTCTTGCTATGCATAGCAATAACAGGAGCATCAAGCATCTCTCTATCACATAACTCAACCAACAACCTATAAGCAGGTAATGCCCATGTCTAAAACATCAATAACTAACATGTGCAATGCGAAACGCCTTCACAATGAAATTCTAACCAACAGAGGGTAGCAGTGGTCTTTGTCATAGGTAGGCCAGAACTCATTACCATACATAAAACCTTGATGAAGTCTCCAAACATCTGCGTCGTAGTTCTCCGTTACAGAATAACGGAAGCCATATTCCTGAATTGTCTCTAAAAACTTGTCCAAGGAGTCACCTCTTTTGGGGCTGAAGAACATTGCTTCTGATGGGCCATTGTCTGTTAATAAGAGTTTGAGAGTACAAGCAAGTCCTTTGTGGAACTCCTTAAAAAATGTGCTGTCAAATGAAACATGAAGTTACTAAAAGGGCAAAACTCTAATACACAAGGCTCCTCGTTTTGTGATAGCTAAAGGAGGGTCATCAATTGTATGCAACTTCCCTTTGCATTTTTACAAAGAGGTTGTTTCTGTAACCTTCTAATCACAAAGAAGTAACCTTAAAAATTTCTTCAAGGCTCGGAAGTTAAAAAGGCCAAGTCAGTATTAAGAAGAGAAAGCAGACATGCACTGGCATGCAGTGGCGAATCCACAGTGGCCACTTGCCCCCACTGCCTCCAATAGATTTCTTTTAAAAAAATGTACTTTTTTAAGTTTTGCCCCCACAAAAAAAAATAAAATTTTACTCTTATTAAAATTTTGCCCCCATTAAAAATAAAATTTTATCTCTATTAAAATTTTGCCCTCACTTAAAAAAATTTCTTGATCCGCCCCTATATCCAATACAAATTATAAATACAAAAGATACTAAAATTGTTATGTGAAAATTTGCTTCAAATCACGGTATCTTTAATCAATCAAAAGAGTTCCACTATATTAAAAGAGTCTCTAAAATGTTCATAGAATAAGTGCCAAATAAGGAGACATAAAAGATGAAAGTACCCAAAGCACAAAATGAAAGAAATCACTCAAAGTTAAGCTATTGTTTAGGGGTGGAAATTGGAATTATAGTCCTCTAAACAAGATCTTCCCTCTCAGATTATAAACCAACGTTTTAAGAGCTCGTGTATAAAATTTAAAATTAATCCAACAACGAATAGCTTTAGATCAGATAAAAAATTAAAATTGATTTTCTTTTCTCCTTATTGTTCTCTCTTTTTTCTCTATTCTACCAATACTCTTCCTAGCCCTCATTTTCACCACTAGTTTCGGCATTAAATTTTTAAAATGATGAGTTAGTATGATAAATTTGAATCCTTTTACAAATAGGAAGGAAAAGGTCCAAACTTAAAAATTCTCCCCCTCTCGATTATAAAGAGGAGACTACCACTCCAAGATCAAGTAGCACGCATCAAACTTCCCTTTTGACAAAGACTTGGTTATCATATCATAACTATTATTCTTCGTATGAATTTTTTGTAGCTTAACCAACTTATGATCCAACGCATCTCTAACCTAATGTTAATAGACATCAACACAACAAGAAATTGTATTTTTAGTGAAAGTAAAAGTTGTCACTAAAAGTAGTAATATTAATCACTATTATTAATAATGTCCAATTTTTGAAGTCGTCACCTACCGTCACAAATACCTCCGTCACTAATGAAATAGTGACTAATTTAAGATATGATCACAGTTATGCAACACTTTTGTGACATAAATACTGACACTAAAACTTCTGAAATTTGTGACAAAACTATATGGTCACAATAACTTACATGTTTGTGACAAGTTTATCATCACAAATAATATAAAGTAGTGACGAATTAAGCCGTAACAGTTCTCCATCTTATTGTGACAAAATTGTCGACATTAAAACTTGTCAAATGTGTGACAACACTGTATGGTCACAACAACTGTACTTATTTATGACAAGTTTGTTGACACAAATAATATAAAGTAGTGACGAATAAAGTTGTAATAATACTTCATTATATTGTGACAAAAGTGCCAACACTAAAACCTATGGAATGTGTGACAATACTATATGGTCACAACAACTTTACATATTTATGACAAATTTTTTGACACAAATAATATAAAATAGTGACGAATAAAGTCGTAATAGTATTTTATTTTATTGTTACAACATTATCGCCACTAAAATAATTATAAATACTGACAAAATATTTGTCACTAATAATTTTTTTTTATCAAAGTCCATTGCTTTTGGTCACTAATATTTTAATGAAAAAGTATCAACATCATTTCGTCACAAAATTGAAAATTGGTTCTTACAAAAAGTATTGTCACTAACTATGTTTATTATTATCACAAATGAAACTACCAATTCATTAACGAAATTAAATTAATTGTAAAAGAAATTTGCATCAGTGTCTATATTGTGTAAAAGATTTCGTCACAAATATGAAAGTTATATATTACATTAATGTTGTCACTAAATACATAATATATGTTACAATGAATTTATCACTAATGCCTTATCATATACATCTAATATGTGTAACAAATCTTCACTAGAAAATCCAATAATTGAAGAGGCTGAGTAGGCATCAATGTATCTTTTCACCTACAACAGAAAATTGTGAAATGACTGAAGGTAACGAAAATAAGGATGTCTTGAAATTAACAGCGAATGTAAAATTATTTAAAGAGCAGGAAATACCAAATTGGGAGCACAAGAAGAGGTATCAAAGTCATATGGAAGTGGATAGGAAGATTTCTTTTTCAACCTACAACATGTAATTTTGTTACAAAGGAAACATAGAATGAAACCAAATTAAACTTCAGAAAGTTAAATCATATAACTCTTCAGTGTTTCCTCTACCGTGATCGCCATTCAGGGTTTGTCCATGGTCGCCCATAGCGAGAAGGAAAGTGTTTTCATGCAAGCCACCTGAACTAGACTCACCATCCAGAATTCTGATAAGCGTCTGCATTAGAATTTGTGGTAAAGCATTATCAAATAAGAATTAAACATGCGGGAAAGATTAAAACCCAACAGACAAAGGCAACTTGATAATGGAAACAAGATGAGCTTATTCCACCATAAGCAACAAATGAGTACTGAGAAAGTTCACATGTATAGTAGAGACAATGAATAAGCAACCACTGCGTATTGAGAAACTTTACATGATTGGTAGAGTCAATGAAGGTAGGACATCTGGAACAATAGAATACCCAAAATTTTGCCAACTTCACCTTTCAGTCACTGGTCACGAGTAATCAAATCAGATTCATTAAGCATTTATGGCCAATTTTGCCCAGTGGCCATCATGACAGACCAAATTTCCTTACAGGAAAAGGGAAAATAAAAAAGGTATAGAAAGGGAAAAAAGAGGAGGTAGTACGTACCAAAAAGCTGGCGTTTTATGTCTTCCTGCATACTATCATCGTTACAGACAAAAATATATCCTCCAAGAACCTCATTTCGCGGAAGTGTCTCTGTAGCCGGTAAAGCCTTGAACCTTTTATCAATGTTATTGTTATTATTGCTACTGCTGTTGCTGTTGGGCTCCTACCACTCTGAATGTTGCCACTATACTTGTTGCTAGTCATATTTCCAAGGCTGTTTATGTTGCATTTCTGGTACACAACATTCATGTTAAAAACGAAGTTCCTCAAGGAATTTTTGCTGACGTTTTCAACCAGCTTCGAATCCAAGTTCAATATATTGAAGTTAAGGTGCTCAAACTTATAATCTTCCTGGAAACCAAAATTATCCCTTGGTCTGATTTAGGCCATGCCTTTTGAAATATCAAGTTATTCATATGTTCACTTTTTGTCCTTGTCTGCTCAGCCAATTTAGAAGCAACCATCAACCACTTATGATCCTCAGTGACTTTTGACTGCCCTCGAAGGTCATCATTCAACTGCAGAAGCTGTGCATGTCCATCGTTCAAACCTTGAAGACACACCAATAAGGTACACGTCGTAAACATATAATTCAAGAAATGGTTCACAAAATAGGGAAAACCCAGTGGAAAGTTATAACTGATTACCATATTATACATAAGGGCTCTCTTAATTATAACCATGTCCAGATCCTAATTAAAAGATAGAAATTTGAAGTTGTAAAATGTAGATCCCATTAGTCCCAACTTATAATATTGTAGCTTAACCAACTTATAATATTGCAATATGTTTTCACTCACCGTAGAATGTGAAATTGTTAGCATGTTGTATTGCACTTCGCCTATCATAATATAATATATACCACCATTACACAAAGTCGAGCTCCTTTACAAATCCCTTTTTGTAGAGATTTTATAAGCTCCAATTCTAGCAACAAACTCTACTTCTATGGTTGATAATTTAATGCGTTTTGTAGCCCAGATTGTCACGATACAACTTCCTTTACAAAGGTAATCAAGTAACCTTAAATGGACTTTCTTTATTATAGAAGTACATCCCTTGTTCTAAAACAACAACAATAATAATAATATTTAGTAAAAATTTCACTGAGACACAGAATCTAAATAAGTCTAATAGTACTTAGTTTTACCCCTAACTAATGGAGAGATTGTCTCTAAATAATAAAGTGAAACAAAAAATTAAAATAAATTAATAATAAAAAATATATATAGTAAATAAATAATAGTAATAAAAATACTAGTTAAAAAATAATGCCATAGTTAAAAATAAATATAAATATAATAAAGTAAAATATAAATAAATAAATAACTAATATAATAATAACAATAACAATAACAACAACAATAACAATTATTATTATTATTATTATTATTATTATTATTATCATTATTATTATTATTACTGCAGCAGCAGCAACAACAACAACAACAAATTATTATTATTATTATTATTATTATTATTACTACTACTACTACTACTACTACTACTACTACTACAATAATAATAATAAGTAATTATCTTTTAGGCTAACTATGAGAGTCAAGAGTTAAAAGACTAAAGTGGACTACCAGAATCTCTTTACGAGAGATCCTTTACTCAAATCTTAGCATACCAAAGTTTTTTATTGTGAGTCATATTTTTGATAAGTTTCAACATTGTCATATCATTTTTGATAACCTCCCTCCATTTCTTCTTAGGCCTCCGATTTTTCACTTACAATCTCTAAATACAATTCTCTCACTTCCTCTCACTAAAGTATCTGAATGTCTCTTCTTAATATGACCAAATCACCTAAGCCTTATCTCCATTAATTTTTCCATAATATTAACAACCTTTAATTTGTCTCTCACAATTACATTCATGACCTTATTCTTTTTAGTAAGGCTACATATTCAATGAAGCAACATCATCTTCATCACCATTAGCTTATGACTATTAACTTTTTTGATGGGCCAACACTCCACCTTATAAAATATCGTTGACCTAATCATTAAACGATAGAATTTACCTTTAAGTTAGAGTGGTATCTTCTTGTCATACAAAAATCCTAAAGCAATTGTCTATTTAAGCCATCCTGATCTGATCCGGCGAACCATGTTTTCATCAATTTCTCCATTGTTTTGGATGGGTCTCCTTGGTCTAAAACACAAACTCAAATTAGAAGAGCCACAAAGATATCTCGAAATCTACTAACAACATTTTAATGTTCTCTTCTTCGATTAGAAAAAAAATATTTGACAACTTAACAACGTGAGCAATATTAAGTCTTTTATGACTATTGTATACATTAAACTATCAAGAATTGAAGCATAAGAAATTGTTTTCATTTCTTCCTTCTCTTCCTCGTTAAAAGGGCATTAGTTTTTTTTTTTCTCAATTTAAAGTGTTACCATTTTAACTTTTTCTATATTAACCTTTGAAGCACCTTCATGATGTATTTCTCTCATGATAACCACAATTTCTTAACCTTTCTATTATGGATTATCTTTATGCCAATAATCTACTTTTTTGGCCCTAATTCTTTCATAGAAGAAGACTTACTCAAATCTTACTACAACTTTACAATTTTAGAAGTGTTTTGATTAAAAATAAGCACTTCATCAATATAAAGTAGTAAAATAGTAAAGCGACCATTAGAGATTTTTTTTACCCAAAAACTCAATAGTTAAATAAAGTCTTCTTAAAGCCATACTTTCTCAAAACAAAATCAAATTTCTTGTACTACTACCTTAGTACTTGTTATAAATTATGCAAACTCTTCCTCAATGTAAATACATAATCTTCTTTTCATTTGAATTTAAAGTCTTCTAGCTGCTCCATATAAATTTTCTCATCTAAATCACCATAGAAAAATGTAGTGTTTACATTTATATGCTCCGTCTTTAAGTCATTATGTGTTTCTAAAACTAATATAACGTAAATGGATAACATCTTTATAATCAGAGAAAAGATTTCATCAAAATCATCTCTCTTCTTTCGGCTAAAGCCCTTAACATCTAATCTAGCTTTATACTATAAAATTGAAGTGGCATCATCATGTTTCCTTTCAAATTTCATTGGTTCCTAAAAGCTCTTTGAACCTTAGGTAGTATAACTAAATTAAAAGTCTGATTATCAAACAAGGATTTCATTTTATTCTTCATAACTTCAAACAATTTCTCTCTTTGCGCACTATTCATGTTTTCCTTAGTATGTACTTACTAGGAGGGTCATGTGATGAGGACTTTCTCTTTCTAATAGATCTCCGGATAGAAGTTTTAAGAGCCTTTATCTTTGCACTTCTTTTGGTTGCTAACCAACCATAACAACATATATTATAAAATCCAAACTGTCGACACACTTTTAACCATTATACACTTAATAATCAATTTCATTGTTGAAAACTGTAGGGGTGTAGTAGTTTCACAAATTTTCAGATTTTGTCGTAGTTGTTTCTAGCATAATAAAAATTAAAAAAATTAAATACACAAATATAAATCAACATCAATATTTGTTAATGCAGTTCAACACACCTTACCTACGTTTACGGGGCCCTCACCTACCTTAATTATTTCACTGGCAACAATAACTTTATACAAGGCTTTACTGAGTTAACACCACTTAATCTTTGACATTATCCCTTGTCCTCATAACCCATAAAAGAATTTCACACCCAATAGGACAACCGTCTCGTATTAACCTCAACAAAAGATTTTCTCAAATAATGTTTAATGAAAACGAAAGAAAATAAACAATTCAAGTGATTAAACAAAATTCAACAAAAACGAAAACACCTAAGATAAAAAAAAACAACTCCCCTAAATATGCCGCTTTATCAATGAAAGAACGAGAAGTTGTCAACCAAGAAATCTACTATAAATCTTTGATATAGTCACTGAAACATCCTACGCATAGCAGTCAGAAAACGTCTCAAATCAACAAATGTTTCATCACCGAAACGTTAACCCAATAAAATTGCAATAACCAAGACAACGACTGAAGGTTTTTGCAATAGACCAACAATAAAAACAATAGCTACAAAGTCACAAAAACTTCTAGAATTTTGGCACACCAATACCAAAAATGACAGCCACAAAATCACTAAGAATACTGGAAGTTTTCCACTTAAAAACTACTATTGATGACAATAAGCAGCCCAACAAAATCACACAAACACCATAGAAAGCCAGCTGTCAGAAACTCACGAATATACTCAGTTGAACCACGCAAAGACAAAAACAAGAACATAGTTGAACTAAAACTTCATCAACGACAACCAACCAATGAAGACACAAGATTATTAAAGCACCTCAATGCAGCATGTCTGTTAGACCCCGTTCCCTTTTTCGTTATTAAATAGGTTTGTTTAAATTATTGGTGAGTTCATTATCTTTTGGCTAGTATTAATTGAAGTAATTAGGGTTCAATTAGGGTTTTATTAGATTTCCGATTGGTTAGAATATTTAGGATTTTTAGAGCAATAATTAGTAATTGAAGAATTTGAGAGTTAGAATTTATAGCAATAATATTAAATTTCAGGAATTTAGTTAAATTAGAATTTTAATATTTGCATTATATTTTCAAAGAATAAGAATTATTAAATTAGGTCATGTTAGGACTAAATTAGAATTTGTTTAAGTGGTTATAAGGCTTTAGGTTTATTATTAAGTGGGCTAGGGTTTGTATGGAAGAGTAAATGAAAAAGGAAGGAAGCCTATGGGCTTTTAAGTGGGAGCCCACAAAAGTTAAATTTGAAATGGAAGGAGGGAAGATGAAAAGTTTGGAAAAAAATTTGAGTTGGAAAGGAGGGAGATTTTGGCATAGGATTTAGTTAAAGCATTAAATTATGGAGAGAAGCTTAGGAAACTTCCTAAGACTTAAGTGACCTACGAAAATTTCAAGGAGGGAGGCCATTAAGTTATGTCGTTTTTACATGGGAGTTAAGTGAGAAATAAAGAAAACCTAGGTCTTTTTGTTAGCCATCCGAAACTTACCCAAAGAAGAGAGAAGTGAGTGAATTTCGAAAAGAGAAAGAAGAACTTAAGGGAGAGACAATCGGCCTTTAAGAGGAAGAAGAAGAAGAAAAGAAGAAGGTAGGGTTTTTATGCTTGAGAAAGGGTGATTCACGTGGTAGGAGGTGCAAGGGATAGTTTCTCCATCTTTCATTTGAGCCAAAGAAAGAAGATTTCGTAATTGTGTAACAAGGTATGAAGATTTCGAAATTTTTGTTATCTCTTTGGGGATTCCTCTTTCCTATTTCAAATATATGGTTAGAAGTAGAAGAAGAAGGTAAGAAGAAGAAGAAGAAACAAAAATCTGATTGTGTATGGTTAGGGTTTCGAAATTTATAGATTGGTTTGTTTAGATTCTAGCTTCCTTCATGTTTAAATGGATGATTGGATGAGGTTTTAGTGAAATAATGAGAAAGGGAAAGGTTGTGTATAGGCTTCTACAGAAAAGAGAAGGGGATTTCGTGATGGTCAAATGGATTTCGAAATTTGTTTGGTTTTAATGTTAGTTTGGTTAATTATGGTGGTTTGAAAGGTATGGGTGAAAGAAAAATGAAAGAAGCTAAATTTAGGAAGTTTTGTTAAAATTCCAGCATGTGTTCATGGCTTAGGATTGAGAAATTTTGAACTTTTAGAGTAGTTTTGATGGAGGTTTTATGTTGGTATAGCTTAGGAAATGTTTAGGGATGGTTAGGTTAGATTAAAGTCAAGTTACTATGATTTTAGAAAAATTCAGCATAGGCATAATTGAGATATTGGCCTAATTATGTGTTAATAAAGGGTTGTATGCCTTGGTTAAGATAAATTAGCATAATTGGAGATATAAGGAAGGTTAGATGAGCTTAAATGTAAGTTTTTCTTTTTATTTAAAAATTCCAGCACTTAACTCTTTTGATTAATTAGCCTTATTATGATTGAATTAAGGTCAATTGCGGCATTTGGAAGTTGAGGAGGGTCAAAGCAACCCATTGGGGCAAGTTAACCCAATTCCTAGTCATCGGAGTCAAGGTGGGTAACTTTTTAATCATTAAGTATTGAGCCATGATTTGTGTATTTTGAACGAATGTGATAGTTTAAGCGTGTATTATGTGCCTTTGAATGTATATATGTGTAAAGGTTTGTAAAATTGTTTGTTAAATGATAAAGTGCTGAATATGTGAATTTGGAGATTATATACATGTGATTTGTTGAAATGGCAATTTGTAGCAAATCCTTTTGGATGATTGCTTAATTGAAAATGAGTTGGAATCTTGCTTGAAAATGATAAGGTGACTATGCAATTTAGAATGAATGCCTAAGGTGATTATGTATGATTTAGTGGGTTTGTAGTGATCCCCTCTGTTTAACAAGTGCGCACTTGTCATAGGCTTCGCCCGCCTGCCCGCTAGTGGCATAGGAGATCCGAAATCGGACTCCCCTCTGT
>JANJEY010000236.1:17579720-17615566 GCA_024703695.1 Erythroxylum cataractarum
CCTCGAGCCAATTGATTGTGCATTTGCATATTAATGTGCTAAGCTATGCTTTGGATTGAATTGTATTCAAATATGTGTTATGAGATGATGTATTGCATTATGAAATTGTGATTTTTGAACAAGTTGATACATTTATGTTTTGCGGATTATGGATTTCAATACATGACGAAAATTTGAGAAACGAGCATTTTATGGATTTTCAACAAGAAATTTCTATGGCAGTAAACTTTTGAACGGTTTTGCTTATGATTGATTATAAACCTGTTACCCACGGGCTTTTTAAGCTCACCCCCTTCATTCCCATCCACAGGTGATGAGAAGAAGATCGGGTGAAAGAAAATGAGAGATTTCGTTTATATGTGATTCCATTGAATTATTATCAAGTTAGAATTGTTGTATTATATACTTTGGATTTTGATCATTGGAAATGGTATATGGCTTAGAATGCCATTGAGGTTTTGTAAGAAAGTAATTCATAATATGTGTGGATTATGAAATTGTATAAGAACTTGTGTATGGTTATGATTGATGAGAATGACTGGTTTGTATAAGGTTTTGATTTATGAAATTGTGCATGAGATGTAATTGAATTCTGAGATTTGTATGAGGCTATTGAGTTATGGAATTTGATTACGATTATGTTTGGGTTGTGGTTGAATCGAATTATGAACTTGAGATTGATTGAGAACTACTGAAGTGTTATAGAAATAGGATTGTGTTGTTTATGTTGAGTTTCCGAACGGGAGGTCCAAGAAATTTGAGGATTGTGTGTTTGAGCTGGTTTATAGAAGTGTATTTAAACCATTTGCAGGGTTGGGTTAGGTAAAATGCAGCTGTTATGCTGCCAAAATTTTGTTAAGTAAAGAATGTATGTATGTTTATGTTAACATGTGTGAGTTTTTATGACAAAATCAAAGACTAAGATTTTGGTTAAAATGATATTTATGATTCGTAAAATTGAGGTTATGGAAATTATGATTTTCCAAATTGAAGAAGCCTATGCTTTGTATACAATGAAAAGAATGAAGAATAAGAAGAAGAAAATTTTTTACATCGATTCGTATAGCTTTAGTCTTAAGATATCCAACGCGACCATTTCGACGCTTTTCTAAGATATTTGTGCGGATGTCGGAATTCGTGTTTCAATTCGATTGGATTGTTTGTTTGGTTTGTCTTCGAGCCAATTCAATTTGACCTTATTTGTGTGCTTTGCTTCCAAGTTAGCTTTCGATTCGTTATTGATTTGTTTCGATTCACTTCGATATATGATCTGTTCGTTTCACTTTGTGATCAATCTTTTTATTTGTTCCGCTTCTTTATGATTCGTTTCGCTTTGGCTTTCGTTTTCGGGTGGGGGCGTCGGTCTCCAGATCGAGTCCCAACATCTCTTATAGGCAAGAAAATTCATACAATCATTTTTCTTCTTTTGACAAATATTATCATACAATAGCAAATGCCTTTAACTAATGTCTATGTTTATGTTTTTAGTAGGCTAAATTAAGTGGAACAATTCCAACAAGGTACTATACCTTTCAACTCTGCTCTATGTAACCTCTTGCATCTTGCTATCATCATATTGACATACATCTTACATATTGCTATCAAAGTTTAAGAAACATTAGCCAACTCAAAATGTCAATATAGTTTGTCATCTTTTGACATATCTCTAAAACTTTGTCATTGAATCCTCAATAAGGATTATAGCAAAATAACATAATGGACATGCAATTTTCTAACTTTGAGAACTCTTCTTAAATTTATCCTATATCTAAAAATTTGAGTTCGTTAACTTAGTATCAACTATACTAAACAAGGTAAATTCTATTTAGAACAAATTATAAATGTAAGAAAAGAAAGTAATTAATTATATGTCATGACTACCAAATGAGATTAAGGTTTTAATAATGTATTTGGTTGCTCCTACTATTTTATTTGAAATAATAGCCCTCATTACTATTTGAAAAGATTACTCTAATCTTTCTATTGGGCTAAGATCTCATTCGAATATAGTTGATCTTAAGTTTGCTCAATAAACCAACCAAACTTAAATTATGTAGATAACATCTTTATCAATCACACCTTACATGAGTCCTAGATCAGTTAGGTAACAATTCTTGTTAAAATATATCTTATATGTTATTCCTAACTCTACCTCTAAATTCTTAGAGTTTGCTCATCTAAATCACACAAATTTAGTTAAGTAGAACCCACTTGCATAAGGCTAAGCATATATAGGTTAAAGCGACCTTAAGTTTGCTTAACAAGTTTAACAAAGTCTAGTTTATTCTTTTAATAATGGAAGACAATAATTACGTTCTTAGTGTGTACTTAATATTTTAACGAGATACTTAATTTCACTCATCTCATTAATAAAGACTAATTTTTTAAAATTAAACTAGAAATTAATAAATTATTAATTGTAATCATATTAATAAAAATAATTACTTTAATTTTATAATTGATTTTTAGATTTTAAAACAATTTTAAAACAATTTTAAAATTGCTTGAAATAAAATTTGTTAAGAACATTAATCTTAAAACCAAACAAGCCTTATTCTTAGTTTAGTTTACATTAAACTTGTAACCAGACAAGACAAATCCTACTCTAGCGTCCAAACATTCTTAAAGTTATCCATGTTGCAAAACATGCCCATTGTTAAACCTATCTCCAAACATCACTTATTCCACTCCTAAAATAAGCTTATTCCACAACTAGGATAAGATTGTCTATATTACCAAACACCTATCTTCTTCATCTTGCAAACCCTAAAATCACAAACATGGCAAGTTCTAGCTACCTCTTTCTCCAAACTGCCACTGGCCTATGTCTTCTCCAGTAACTTCGCAATGTTGCCAGTGCTGCCGCCATCCTCCACTAGCCAACCACCAACCACCAACTACCAACCACAGGTTTCGTTACTTCTGTTGCCACTATAGCTAGACGTTCCTTGCTGCAGACTGCTGCCAACTTTCCACCTCTGGCACACTCCAGCTTTATCAACATCACGTCTGCAATTTCCATGCGTCCATATCGCCACAATTGCCACTTCCCAGAGGTTATGCCTGTTCGCACCAGCAATTTCACGCTTTGCCACCGATGCCTCCTCTCTTCGCCGTCGACTAGTGATGTGACAAAACAATAACCTTCAACTCGTCATCAATTCTAGCAGTCACTTGCCTTATTCGAGTAACATGCTACTGCCAGATGGAGTCATAAGCAGCTGCTTCTCCAGCAACCGCAAAATCCACAATACCAACACCCAAACTAGAGCTCTAATCATCGCATGAGTCCAAAACTTTGAAACTTTTTGAGTTCTCAATTGCTGTCATTTTCAATCAATCGATTTTTTAGATAATGAATTATAGGTTTTAGTTGGTTTTTGTTGTTTTAAAACATAAATTTTCAATTCTAAATTGAACACATGGTTTTGGAATATTCAATTCAAACTTTTCAAATTGTTTAATCATGCAACAATTCTATTCAAAAATTAATTATAACAATCAAATAATTTAATCAAATAATAAAATTAAATATTGCTCTTATAACACTGTTGTGAAATTGGGAAGAGATCCAATCTCGACTATAGCGAAATGATTATTTTTTTTCATATTTTAATTTCCCGAAAATGAAGATCACTTTAATTCTATAAAATGATTAATAATTAAATCATAATAAAGCATGAATCTTAATTTGTACCTTATTTTGAAGCTTGATTTTTTTCTTGTTATATCTCTCAAACTATTTTCAAAATTGACTCATCTCAACTACCATAATTATACAAATATTCAGGCTCTAACAATATCCAAAGGATAGGTTTGGAGAACCTTGTAACTCTTATAGAGAGTGTTAAGCAAAATGTGCTAGCTCTATTAGAGCTTAAACCTATTTATAGTAAGTTTTGAACATTTTAATAATTTAATTGAAATTTAAATCTAATTTCAATTAAACTTTAGTTAGAATTATTTGATATCTCATATTGATCCTTATTTATTAAATATCTCACATTTAATCAATAAAATTTTTCAAACTTTACAATCAAGTCCAACTTGATTGTCTTTGCTCTCTTCAACTCGTTGTTCATGTGAGACCTACTATGTAACATCCTATTACCACATTAAGGGTTAAAACTCTAAAATATGGTACATGTGAGATATCAATGAGAGGTTAGAAAAGCGCATTTCATGCTCATGCATAATGTTAACATACACATACATGAAGTGGAATATTGCATACATTACAATGATTTGTTCATGTATTCATTTGATTTTTTTGGGTATAAATGATTGTTTAAATATGATTATGAAATGGATAGTGAATCTTTTTGCCTTAAAAATTGATTTGGTTAATTAAATTATTGATTTAGAATTTTTGGTGAAGTTTGAGAATTTTTTAAAATTAAAGGTATTTTTATTAGAAAAATGTCAACAGGTAAAACAATTGATAAATGGTAGTAGAAATAAGTATTAAATGACAGCAGAAATAATTGGTTAACGATATTAGGATTTTTAATAAAATAAGGGGAGATAATTGGAGTAGAAATTGAAGGCAAATGGACTAGCTATTAAAAAGAACCAAGTGAGGCCATATGGGTGGACAAGTGACAAGTGCCACTTGCCAAACCTAGTTCTTACTTCACGAATATACTGGAAAGACTCAGTGTTTTGTTGTTGATTTTTCTTCTTCTCTATGGCTTTTTCTTCATCTCCTTCATGGATTTTCTTACCAACCTCCCTCAACGTTAAACCTAGCTCTCTTATTTTTCGCTTGCTACCCTCACCTTGTTGTCTTCTTCATTTGCCACAAGAAACCTAAACCTCCCAAACTCCATGATGATGTATGTAGGTTGTATGAGAGGTTAGGGCTTGTCAGTGTCTTTGAAGAACTTGAAGCTTAAACAAGAAAGTCTTAAGCACGACTCTTCTTTATCTGTTGAATGAAGCATTTTTTATGATAATTAACAGCTAAATGATTATAAAATGGTGATACATATATGCTGAAATGTGAATGAGAAAACCTGGGTATGTTCATCTCTTGTTTTTACACATGATAATGATCAATAGTTCATAAGTTGTTGCTGTGATGATTTGAGTTAGAATGATCGTTAAAGATAGTGTAAAAAGAGTGCAGAAAAGTTTGATAGGTAAGTGGGTGTTCATGCTTTGGTTTCACTGTTGATACACATGGATCTCTTTGGGTGTTTTAGAAGTGAGCTTAAATGAGTTTAGAGTTAAGAAAAAAGGAGTAAGGTGATGTTGTGATATGGAAAAATAATTAAAATGATAAGTTGGAGATGAAATAAAGGTGTTGATGAAGTTGAAAAAATGCAGCAAATGAAGAAGTATAGAAGCCAGGATGAATATGCGTAAATGACAGGTTCTGTTTTTGATGTTTATAATTATTTATAGATTTTAATTTTGTAATTGAATGAGTTAAGCTAAAATAGAAGTGGGAATGAAGAGGAAATAGTGAGAATATAATTTAGAGACGTTAAATTAAACAAAAGAGAGGAAGAAGAGAAGAAAAATCTGCAATTTGTGAATCTAGAAAAGACAAGAGGCGGTGCAGGATCGTGACATTAGTGATGCGTCTCGCAATGCACGATCATGCATGAGCACAATTGTGACAGTGTGCATCGATTGGAATTAAGCACGATCGTGACAATGAACGCTTACCGAAAGGGAAAGCTTTGAATATCATTCACTATTTTGATCATAACTTCTTCTCCCGACCTCCAAATGACTTAAAATTTGAACCAACAAACTCTTAACACATTTTTTTCTCTTCAACAAAATTTGTGGCCACTTGAATTCATTCGGAAAAGATTGATTGATTAATTTAGGATGAAAATGATGAAGTGTGCTAGAATATGATAAATGGAATGATTTTATTAAATAGTCAACAGTATTTTGCCCATATCTTGAATTATAGATATCCAAATGAGATTATTTTTAATTTAGATTAAACTAGAGACATATAAATACAAATGTCCTGAAGAAATCAAACTTTAATTCTGTCTTTTAGAATTTCAAAATCTGGCTTGAAGTTGAATACAGAGTACTGTTGTAATTTAAAGAACAGTACAACGTGTTTTCAGTATAACTTTCAGTATACTAAATCAAATTGTATGATCTTGACGTTATTAGAAGGTGATGCCTAAATACTTCATTTTCCTTGTCTTAAGGATCATACAAAATGGAACCGAAAATTTGTTTTTAAAAAAAGCTTAAATGATTAGTTGAGTATAAACTTAGATTCAATTTGTTTTATGAAGGTGTAAACCTAAGTTCAAATTATAACTATGTGAGTTTTGATATACGAATGATCTTGTGGCAAGAATAATGAAAACATACCCCGAATAGTCAAATTGAGTATGCATTATACATGACACATACATATATGTGTATAATTGAATGTTTATGTTATTGTGTAATTAATAATATGTGTGCAATGTCTCTATTGCATAATGTTGATGTACAGGATAGAACGTCCACCTCCAAATGTTTCCAAATCATGGAAGATCATGTTAATCTGTAGCGTACTATGAGTAACCTAGATGGTCTCACTTAATTAATTGTTTTTAAATTCTGTATTAAGTTATTTTGTGAATTGATTGTGTTGATTCCGAACATTGAATGTCCGATGTGTTTGATGCATCAAATACATATTAGAAGTGCTCCTTGTATGTGAATCTGACTAAAATAAGTGTACTCAACAATTTTATTGAACTCCAAACTAAGGTCTAATAATAAATGTGTTTTGAATGTGAATATGAAATCATGTGATTGATTGAAAATATGAGAATGTGATTCACTTCATTACATGAATTCATAAAAGATAGAGGTTGTTGTATTCGGAGTCACTAGTAAAAAAAGTTTAAAACTCAGCATGTAATAAGAGCCTTTGGCTCAGTTGTTATTATACCCGGTATCTACTAAGGGATATGGGACATTATCTGATAACAACTCCATATCCATAAGGGATATGAGCTAGTAAAAAAATACTTGATCACAACAAAGTAATAATTAAAAATAAGTCTCATAAGCATTGCATAGACATCTGATAACTATGATTTAAATAATTTGAATGTTTTCTGAATGTGATATATGATCTATGTGAATATGAAATGTCTGCGACTCAACATGATGACAAATAAAATGATATGAATTATGCAACTATATAAATTTATGTGCTATATGATATTAGTGAACCATTGAGGATGGTTAACTTATTGAGTTCGCGAAACTCACTAAAATTGTAACATTATTTTCCAGGCTTAGAGAATATCTCCAGTTAGACAAATTGGAATCAAGCCACTATATTCGAGTAAGAGATAAAGGTCAGAATCAGTTCGCATCTACATTTGTATTTCTTTATTTTTGTATCAAATTGTGTATTCTGCAATTGTTGTACCTCGATTATTTGAATAATTCTATTTTGTAACAACTTTTCAATTTGGAAATGCTTGTAAATGAGAATGTTCAATGAGTGTAGTAACACTTGTGAATGAAAATGTTTATGAATAAAGTGGTCCAATTTGTTTATTAATTTCCTACATATGCGTGTGATGTTTCAAAAATTTGTAACGAGTTTCGATTGTTTGACTGTTCTAGCATGCCACCCTTGCAAGATACGTACTCGAATATCATTTAGGATGTTGGGTAAATATCTTGTGAGAGTGAGGTGTTACATTATTAAATTCTCAAATATATTAGCAATGATTATAAATTATAGTTATAATTCATAATTATAATTAGATAAATTAAAACTTCTTTTAATTTATCTTTAATTCTCTGATTAAATAATTTATAATCATAGATCAAAATTAGTATCTAGTAATACATCATGATCATCCAAATATTTAAGAATGTCAAAGCGGCTTTGACTAACTTTTTTGTGCATAATTTTTTCATATAATTTAATCATTTCATCATACAATATTTCGGTTAGACATAAAATCTAGAATTAATATTTACTTTATTTTGAATCTAATTATATTAGTTCTTCATCATTAGCTATTGATTTAATTAATGAAATTTGTAAACTACTTACAAAACATCATTTTACTTTGATCAAAGACTTTTCGAATCAACATTAATAAAAAACAATGGAAAATTCTCCTTAAATACTTTAGGTTGATGATTTTTATCTTGATTATTTAACTATTTCTATATAGTTTATGCTACATCTAATTTCTACTAATTGAACTACCCATAATTAAAATAAGTCATAAATAATATCAAATATATAACAATTTATATACACAATAACTTTGAAAACTTCAAGTCAAATGATCACTTTATATAATCATCAAAATGAGAGTTTTTATAGACCTACAAGTAATGTTCCAAATGAATTTTTCATATCAAGTTAGTTCAATGGACTTGTTCTCTAACAAATTCTCACACATTTACTTAAATATTTTCACATTTTTGCCGATGAGATCTACTACTTTCTTCATAAGGAAAAATATAATGTATACTAATATTTTATGATTTCTTAATCTTCATTTTAATAAAATAATGACTATGAACAATTTAGGGATAATACATAAATGCAATATAAATTTCAAAATTATGGTATCATTATAAATTTTTATAATGTATAATTATCCTATCAACTTTATCACATATATTAAAACATGTACAAAATAATGAATATCTTTAAATTATTTTATCACTTAACCGTAATTAATGAATTGGTTGTAATGCACAAACTACTAGGTGGTGCGTTCAGCATCCACGTCACTTGGAGTTTAGAAGACAAAGCTGAGCCCTAGCCTCTACACAGAAAAAAAAAATGATTTCTGTATAAATGGGCTTAGACTTGAGGCTCTAACTCAGCCCTTGAACCGAGAGCCTGGGTTGGTACTTAGAGCATATACTCCTTCCTTTGGAGTAGTTCTGAAATTTTTTTAAAAAGAATATTGCAGTAATTTTATGCTTTAAGCCAAGTGATTAGATTCAGCTCCCAATCAAGAATCTAGCCTGCAAGTTGTACCAGAAGAAAGGAAAAACAATAAGCAGGTTCCCATAAATTGGGGTCCCGATCCTCTTTCGCTTAAGACAGCAAACCCTAGTTAGCCAAAACAGTTTAGCCACTTAATTAAGCCAGATCTTGGATCTATCCCCTATGCTAAATAATACACTACATATATGATTAATTTAATAGCCGAATCGCACATTGCGTCCAGTCCAGACGGCCTGGGAGCAGGAATTTCTGACTGCGTACTTTGCGCTCGACCCACATGCGATGCGAAGATGGCCACTAGGTGAATACAAATTTGCAGGCGGTGTACGTAGACTTAAGTGTTTGTTTCATAAGGGCTAGCTTATTTAGGATTAGAAAACCTGACTAGGCATGACAGGCTATATTTAACATGGGTGTCATCAACATTTATAAGCCGCCAGTTCAATCGTTAAGGATTAGGACAATTCTAAGAGGATAATTTCGATGTTGAGTCTTTTTAGTTGTTTGTTTAACATTTTAAGGTCAAATGTAGGAAAACTCCAGGTGAAACGAACCGCGGTTGTCCTGACGCCGCCTCTTCAACTTCAGGATTCTCTTATAATTTGCGAGAAACAAGAGTAGAAAAAGATTTAATTTGTGGCCCCTTTACTGTAGCAAGAAAATGCGCAGTTCAATTGACATGACAGCAATTTGTCATTAATTGGAGGACTTGTACTATTATACAATTCTATTATAAATTTATAACTAGGGTGTCACATCATTTTGTTTTTGTCACATCAAATAAAAATAAGAATTGAAGGTAACTTATATATAAAATGAGATAATAATTCAATATTATAAAATTTTGAAAATTTCGGAATTTTAAGCACCTAATTATAAGTCAAACGAATTTGATAATACACTACAAGGAATGAATAATATTTTATCGAAATAAAATTTCAGAAAGAAGGGAGGAACACTAAATTATAATTGAGATAAAAAGAGACAGAAGAAAGAAATTTAAAGTTAATGAAAAGAATGAGAGATAATCGCATTGGTGTATGATATTACAGATGATTACAAAAGTATGCCTCGTGTAGTCACATGGATTCCTGTAAATTTCCAGACCTCCCTGAACCTGAACTGAACTAGGCTGTTTTGCCCGTTTTCTTCTTTCATCATACACCTCCCCATGGACCTTGCATCAGAATCTCTGTACTATTTTATCAGCTTTTCGTCATCTTCCTCTTTTTCATCCCCAAGTGTCCGACCACATTATTACCAAATGAAACAATAGTAAGAAGCATTTTCTTTTAGGCTTTTGCACTCAAAGGACTTTTTTAACCTTTACGCACTTCCTCACAACAGTTTAGTTCAAGAAGAGGACGGTCTTTAGGTCAATAATGACGCCCTGCTCTCGACATTTTGGACCCACATTTTTCCTTCCTCTCTTTATTTATTTATTTTTATTGGTTTCGTTGTTTGAGTATGTTCTATGTTCATTTTCGAGAAGCAGTACTTACAATATCCGAGTGCCAAGAGAATCTCTCTGTCTCCTTCCCTCTCTCTTTCTCTTCTCTCTCTGTAGTCTAAATGACTTGTCTATTGTCACAATGCAATCTCACGTGCAAGAAGCTTTAGCTTTTGTAGGCTTTGATTATACGACTCTAAAGTCTCTTGGCCCTCTATTTAGACATAGAGGGACTGATCAAAAGCTGAGTGTTTTGGATCTTTTGTTGTGTTGTACTTTGGCTTATGTGTTCGTTCGAGTTTCTTACACTGATACACACAATCCTCTGCTTCATTTGATAGTCCCCCCACAACTTTCAAGTCTCTTCTAGTCACCAGAGTCCATTCCCTGGTTGGTAGGTCTACAATCCTACTCCACCTTTAGCTTATGTTTGTGAACTTCTTCTAAGAGTGAGAACAAGGATCAGAATTAGGAAATAGAAAGGGTCCACCTGTTTGTGTGCTTGTCCTTAACTTAGATATGGCACTAGAGGCAGTTGTGTACGCACAAGACGCATTTGGTTATGTTCATAAGGATAGTTATGGAGCAGGAGGAGGGGGAGGATCTTGGAGCTCTAACTGTGGCTTTAAACAAGATGGCAAGTCTTATCTTGGGGTTTTAGACCATAACTTTAGCAACATAGAACGACTGCAAGGTCAGCATGAGAACTGGGATTCTTCATCTCCGTCCATCATGCGACATGCTAAAGAGTGTGATCCAAATTCTTCACCTGAGACATGCAGTCTTGAAAGATCTCTCCCTGGAAAGTTGTTAATACCTGCTACAATGGAGCAAACGCCGGCGACCGATAGTGGCCAACGGAAGCGTAGACGGACAAAGAACACAAAGAACAAAGAGGAAATTGAGAACCAAAGAATGACTCACATTGCTGTTGAGCGAAACCGTAGGAAACAAATGAATGAATATCTTGCTGCTATTAGGTCTTTGATGCCTCCTTCTTATGTCCAGCGGGTCAGTAACAATCACAACCTACTGTTCCAATCTTACATCTTTTGTATATGCTGACTTGTTGTTCGTAAGATTTTCTCCCAACATAAATTGGGAGGAGATATAAAGAACAACTTATAACAGTCTTCTCTGAAACTTGAGGATATGCTTACTTAAATGCTGTTGAAACCTAATGATCGGTTTTGGTTCTTATGACATGCAACAATTTCTTGTGTTCAGAAAATGTTTATATGTTGTTTATATTTCCAGGGCGACCAAGCGTCGATAATTGGAGGTGCCATTAATTTTGTGAAAGAGTTGGAGCAGCTATTGCGGACCATGGAAGCTGATAAAAGGTCCAAGCAACAAGCAGAAGTTAATGGCTACACTACTTCACCATTTGTAGACTTCTTCTCCTCCCCTCAGTACTCCACACGGGCAGCTCAGTCTCCGGGCTCTGTGGATAATCAGTCGACGGCGGCAGAGACTCATTGGGCTGCCGCAGACATAGAAGTGACCATGGTAGAGAGCCATGCAAATCTTAAAATACTCTCCAAGAAACGCCCCAGACAGCTCTTGAAGATGGTTGCAGGGCTTCAATGCCTGAGGCTCACTATTCTCCACCTAAACATCACGGCTCTTGATCAAGTGGTTCTTTACTCGGTCAGTGTTAAGGTTAGTTAAGACTTGATACAGTCTAATCAGTCAACTTTTTCTTCTTGACCTTTAGTTTTCTTGTTTTGGGCCATACTTTCTTTTCACGTAGCGGAGATCCCAAGAAAATTCTGTAGTAATTAAGAATTATACAACACATCTTAGTTAGAGATGCAAACACACTCCGCTTAATTTGTGCCTTTTGTCCTTCAAATTGATCCCATCGTTTCTGATAAAATGAAACAGGTTGAAGAAGGATGTCACCTGACTACAGTAGATGAGATTGCGGCAGCTATCAATCAAATGCTACATAGAATTGAAGAAGAGGCTGTCTTCTAGCTGATTTTAATTATCTGGATCCTAATCTCTGTCTTTCCTAATAGTTAGACTTGTAATCTCAAAATGGAATTCCCTTACCTAGCTAAAATATGGTCTCTTTTGAGATTTATCTGTATAACATGCTAACCAAGTTAGTTTTGATTTTATCTATCAAGTGAGGTCTAGTCAAAACCTTGAATATATCGAGTACCAATATTCTTTAACCACTCCAGGGTCCGATGAAAAACAATGGCTATCTGACAAAAAGTTATGTAGGCATCAGCAATTATTAATTAGATGTTAATAAGAACATTGTTGTTCAAAGTTTTTAATGTTGAAAACACTACAAAGACAACAATAATCCATTCCAGAAGATAACATTTCGAAAAGGTAGAAGAATATCCATATGTTAAACAAAGAAAGTAACTCGGATTTATTCAATAATGTAATACGCCATTCCACTGCTTAAGAAAGAATCGATGCGAAACAATAATCAATAGTGACAGATTTAGTAGTCTTACCAACTAATTAACATGAAGAAAAAAAGAACAAATTTCTAAACCTCGTTTCACATGTTTTACATACGAATAATGTCTACGCACAAACAAGTTTTTGTTAAGCCCTTGGGTAACCTTAATTTTCAAAAGCAAGCTTGGATGAATTTAAAGATAGTGGAATACAGGTTAATTAAAACAATAATTAAAGATGTCTCTAATAGTAATTCAGATTTATCATTGCGTTCATTATTAGTTTTGTCATTCCTATTGCAATGCTATTTATCTTACTTTCAAGATTTTTCTTATAAACTCCCGACATTTCTGTTAGCGACAGTAATGCGATTGCGCTCATGAATTTCCTTTCAAAGAAGCTCAGCCGTTCGACAGCACCGCGTCAAACACAGAAAAGAAGAAGTGAACAATTTCATTAGGAGCATCTTCAATCATTGGGTTCCACGTAGGAATTAGATGGGGTTCCTTTTTGGAATCAACTATCTTAGCATGATTAATATTTTGTTCTTTATGGTCTACTCCGTGTCTTCTTCATAGTTCCACAGGAATTTCCACACCAGGCATCACCAAATAACGCTTCGAATGTTTACGATCCCTACAACAAATTGACCTTTAGCTATAAAAAATCATAACTAAAGGTATAGAAAATGTCACCTATAGTTTCTAGTTGTGATTTCATTTCGTCATCAAAATATTGCTAAATTTCCATATTTGAAAATTATAGGCAACGTTTTTGGTAATCGTTGCTAATGATTTTTGATTATTTAGAATTATCACCAATAAGATAGGCTATGCTTCTTTTTCTTAACTAAAACTATTAGCTAAGTTTTTATAATTGTAGCCAAAAGTATTTTGCTACGTTCCGGAAATGTCGACAAGTATAATAAATGTAGCCATACTTTTTTATATATATTTTAACCAAATGTTATATACTTTTGGAACAAAATATTTGCTACATTTTAAATCCATATTATTATATATAATGTATCAATATTAATTTTATTGTTAATTTATTATAAAAATTATATAAAAATAATTGATAATTTGAAGTATTGTATATAAAAAGTAAAATATCATTGAATTATACTAACAAAAAATATTCTTCATATACAAGATTTTATTTATAACTTAAAAAATTCTTATAAATAAAATAATAAATACAAAATGCAGTTTATAAATTATAAATGTTGAGATTACCAAAAAGTTACAACATAACTGGAACGACAAGTTGGGTTTGTCAATGTCAACAAAACTGTAAAAATAAAAAAAACGCTTAGTTAAACTATACTAACATATTTTAATTATTGAAACAATATTTTTTTTTACTTAAAGCAAACATCACATAACTTTAACATTTACGACATAATCCTCAATAGTTACATTTTCATCAATTCTATACTTCGAGAAAAAATTAAATTTAAATAATACTAATATGAATTGAAAAAACATAAAAGATGTAATTAATATCATTCACTTTCATCTTCATTGCTATCATTATCCGAACCAAGTATTTTTCTTAACAACTTTTCATGTTTGGCCAATGTTGCTTGAATAAGTTGTAATTCATTCTTAAGCGTCTTGTTTTCCTTTTGAAGTTGCTGAATGATTACTTTTTGTGATGAGGTTGAAACATTTGGCTTAAGGCCAAAGCCAAGACCTTTGACATAACTATAATGTGTACCAAACACGATATTGCAAATGTTTTCTACATTGACCTCATTCCCTTCAGGTATTGATCTCTGTAACAACTTTTGCATCTTATTCTAAAATTTAAAATACAAAACCAATTTTCAATCCAAATATTAATACTGACTACTACATTAACAAATAAACTTAAATATTAAACAAAATTTTATATTTACACAGTTATTTTCTGCTTCTTCTGACATCTACTCTTTACGTTCCTTATAATGAGTGACTTTGTATAGTGTGATTCTATCACACTCTTATCCATGTAGTTCCTTCTCAATTTGTTTTATAGAAGAAAATACATGGCACAATAAATAATACAATGTTTATTGATATAGTTATAAGTTGTAAACAAGGATCTTACATATTCAGTTGAATGACTACAAATGATTTGGACATTTGATTGTGAGATGTTTTCATTTTTCATCTATTGACCTTTTCCTTCTCACAATTTTCCTAAATAAAGGAAAAAGATTAGGTAGTCATTTAATCATCTAACAAGATTAATGGAAGCAAATGTGAAGGGAAAGAAAACAAACCTTGACTTAGGGTCAGCCTAATAGTCACATAAATTATTCCAATGTTCTGGAGAAATTCGTTCGGGAACATGTCTCTGCACCTCATTAGAAGGAAAAGATTTACAATACTAATGTAACTTATAACGGTGATCCTTAGTCCTTTATTTTAAGAATGAAGTCACACAGTTTGAAACATCAAGGTTCTCGATATTGATAATATTCAATTTCAACTGTGAACAATAAGTAAAAGTGTAATTATTCTTAAAATAATTAAAACAATATTGTATATGGTTAAATATATTGAAAAAGTACTGCAACTTTAAGTCCTTTAAGTCCTTGCTTTAATTGTTAAATATATTAAAACAATATTGTATATGGTTAAATATATTGTACAAAATCTTCCTTTAAGTCCTTAACATGCTTCAAACAAGGTAATTCTATTCTCGCAATAATCCCGAAGTCAGTTGACAATTTTATTGATTGGATCTTGTCTGTAGGACAACCTTGTTGAGTATCTATCTATATTGACAACTTTTTATTATATCCATTTGTTGTAATTCACAACTTCTAGTATTATCTTTACATTTTTTAATATTAACATTGGAACCTGACAACAAATCACTAATGACGAGGAAATTTTAAAAAAGATTAACAAACTTACGATCCTTCTGCACTAATCGATTCATCATTGTTTAAGGCAGAATAAAGTTGTGTATGACTAATTTCATTGGTGGCTGAGGTAGAATGTTGTTGTTGGCTAAGAATTGAATTAATAGCACCAATTGATTGATTTGTTAAAGTTATAGATGTAGCATCCCACTCCCGCAAGACCCAAACCCAGTATCGAGGGTGATATCCGAGCTCGTGCCTCACGAGGGTGGTATGTTAGAACAGTCAATGCAATTCGACAAAAACTCGGTAATGCATTTTCATTTTTGAAAACAATTGAGTGCGCAGATATCAGTAAATAATTTGAGCCCGATTTAATACGAAATCATTTTCGATCATAAAACAATTCCAGCCATAAATCAATTCATACACACAATATCCATAGTCACATTGGGTCAATACAATATCAGTACTAATTTGCGGAATTTGCAGAGTTACAAATTTACACATAATTCAAAATGAAAGTGATGTAGATGTGAAACTGATCCCGACTTCAAACTCTGACTCTTTTACGGTGATCATACTCCCGTTTTTCCAACGGGGTACTCTTCAAACCCTAAAAAATAATTGCAATGTTGGGTGAGTTTGCGAACTCAATGAGAAACCATCATCGATGGTTCACCCAATTCATGCATATCGCAAGCAATTCATAGGTTCAGTCAGTTACACATTCAGTATTATCATATAACAATTTACAGGACTCATGAAATTTTGTAAAACAGTTATCACTTTTGTATGCAATGCACATGTGACCCTTTCCCAGTTTATTACAGTGTTGTGACCAAGCGCTTAACAGTGATCAGTAATCAGACGCGTCTAGGGAGTAGGAGAGCCCTCTAGGTATGCATTAACTCCCCTCGAGCTCGAGGCTCGGTTCAGTAACAGTGTTTGAGCTTTATGCTCTTTTCAGTATCAGTAGCGACTCAGGTTACAACTATCATTATCTGAACATGCCATTATGCATGAATGCATATGTCCCAATTTACATTTACAATCAGTTTACCTTTCAGTGTCCTATTTCCCATTCCTTCGGACCTTCGGTTCGGTATTTCAGTCATAATCATTTTCAGTTTATTTCATTGAAGCATGCATAATCAGTTTCACACAACAGCACTTCAATATCAAGTTCCTAATACTTCGGGCACCTATGGTCTGAAATCAATCAAAAGAAAATACACATAACCAGTGGCGGATCCACAGTGGGGGCCACTGCCTCCAACAGATTTCTTTAAAAAAATGTACTTTTTTAAGTTTTGCCCCCACAAAAAAATAAAATTTCACTCCTATTAAAATTTTGCCCCCATTAAAAATAAAATTTTATCTCTATTAAAATTTTGCCCCCACTTAAAAAAATTTCTGGATCCGCCCCTGCTGGCATGTATGAAGATCTTGGCAAAATTTTCGTATTTATAAACTTTTGTTGGTTGATGGAGATCAGCTAAAAATGGAAAGAACGAATTGTAGGGATTGGAAAAAAAAACTCTTAGTACAATGTTTATTCCTGAGTAATTTCATTTTTCAATTATTCAACAAGTGGGAAACAAAGTTAATTAGAAATTTTTTCAAATGTCAAGTACATCAGAAAGCTAACAAATGATGAAAATAATTCAATGAAGGTTATCAATCTTAGGAATAATAGGTTTTGATACAAGAATCAGATCCACCACGGATATGGTACTAGTATAAGAGGCCTGCCAAAGCCCATTTTTATCTAGTAATAACATAATTCATGAATATTTTGATCTTGCATGTAACATAATAGCAGTTCACAAATATAAATCATTCATGAAGATTCTTAATAGTAAATCGTGTACAAGAGTCATTATGAAGTTCATTTTCTGCACAAAGATTAAGCATGACAGATATATGCAAAAGTCAAAGTAAAAGAAACGTAACTAACCAATCACTGGCAATAATGACATCAAAAGTGTCAGATATTCTTGAAATATCCTGTTCCCAATGCAGTGCCATACTCTTCACCTTGGTTCTACTGAACACACCGGAGTTGCTATCTATGTTTCGCTGAATATCTGGATGTTAAGGCAGCCCGGTAAGATTCTAAATAAAATCACTCCCAATTAGTCTACATAAAGTGACCAAAAGTTACAACATAATGCAAAAACGAACAAGAAACCAGAAATAACTAATGCCTAATTGGCACAATTAACCCTAGTATTCCATGGACTGGGATTAGAAATTCGTCCATGGCAGACAGCAAATTGCATAAACTATCATATTTTGTCCATTACTGGTAGTGATTCTCATAAATTATTTCCTAAATTTGGACATTCAAGTTATACCAATATTCATACCCAGGAACAAAGATTAGTAAGTATTGACAACTAAGCATGAGTATCAGAAGGATACAATCAACTACTTGAGGATTTCCATCTGAGATTACAACTTCTAATGCATCAGTTGTGGCAGCAATAACTAATCCAGCTAAGCCATAGCCTGATCCAAGTTCGATAACTCTTTTAGTCCTAAAAATTCGACAAAGAACACTCAAATAAGCATAAAGAAGAGATCAGAATCAATGAAATACATACAAAGGAAATCTAGTCCTTTTATAGTTTTTTTAGTTAGAGGAATACACAAAAAGAAAATAATGGAATTGTACAATATACCTGAACATGTCTGCATGTGACAAGCAGAAATAAGCCAGGACTTCTTCTGATGGCCAATTACCTAAGTGACAAAGGAAAGTCTCAAAACAGAAACATTGTAATTACTTCTTATTTTTTTGCAAGGAGATGACGATTGTTGCTCCGAGATCACCTTCTTCTTCTAAACTATCCAAATATAGGTCCATTATTTCAAAAACAAAAATCTTAGGAGTACATAAGAAAACATATGATAGTGCCTGAAAATGAATGCTTACAAATATTGAGTGGTTCAAAAGCTCAAAATGACCATGAGAACTTACACACAAGCCCAGTGTTATCCACATTGTATCTATTAGAATTCTCAAAGTCACTGAGATCAGCAACATTATCCGCTCTTTGGCTGCACAAAAATTCCAAGACAACCAACTTCATTTTTTTTCCAACTGCCATTACCATAAAATTCAATGACACTTAATAACTTGTTCCATCTACAGCACATTGTAAGCTACTGTCAGCTTCAAAAGAGACTCGCAAATAATCAATGGTAGGAAGTTTAAAACAACTCACCACACTATTTCTGACGAATTTCTTAATTTCTTACAGAAGAAAGAGAGAATCTTGACCATAGAATCACATTGTATCGATAGGACTAGAAGGTGTTTGAAGAAATGCCAGATAGAAAATTTCAGGGCCTAATCTAAATAATATAAAACAGTGCTCTCACGTCAGGAAAAGTTTTGGGGCACCAGGAACCGGCAATATGTAGCATGTACAAGAGTCTTTACGATTAGAATCTTCTTTATCATCAACTGGGTGGCTGGGAATGAGGTTGAACCCTTGACTCGCCTTTCTGGATATGCTTTTCATGGCACTTGAAGTGGGATGCCCATCTAGGCATAAATGAATAATGGGCATTTAAAGTTTTTGATAACTAAATCATATTCAAGACCAAACGACGAAGAAAAGTACCATGATTTTGGGGTGAACAACGTCCAAGAATGGCTTGACGTAGAATTCCCCATCTAAGAGACGATGCTTTGGCCTCCATTTGGTGGGAGTTTGTTTTTTTTTCCCCCGATTTGCATTCTCTGCTTCCTTCTCTCTATCAGGAGATTATATGTATAATTTGGCTGTCAGCTGGACAACGACATGACGTTTTGGACGGACGACTTGTAGTGTTAACCGTTTCATTCTATGCATCGACTGAAATTTAATAAGAACTCAAAAAGCAGAACAAAGGAAAAATAGTTAGTGTTTACGTTTGCACAATAAAATCCTTTTTTTTTTTTTTTGATGGGACCTGGAACTCAAGATCCATCTTATGAAAGCGTTTGGCTTGGACAAGTTCTGAGATTAGCAAACGTATGAGGGCAAAGACATTTGGTAAAACTAAAAGCTTACTCATTTTTCACCAGTTCTGTCTCTACCTGCTTTGCATTCAACGCTTGTCTTAAGAAAAGAATAACCAAGTTAAGCAGCAGTTTTGCTTTATGAGTCAAAGTTCTAATCTTTTGCGTATTATTCTGTTGATGATAGTGGTAGTTCAAGTACAACAATGGATTGATAGACATAATATCTGATTCGCCTTCTACAAAAATGATCTAATTAAATGTCTACTTTTGTGATCTTTGCCACAAAAAGTCCACTAGTTTTTGATGTCACGGGATCGAAGCGCAGCGTCTTGGGTATGCGGCCACTCTTGCACGGCCAATCTCCGGCAGCAGTGATCTCCAACAACTCTGCGCAAGATTAATATCAAAATTATCATTGTGCTGCAATGCCACAAGGTTTGTGGCTACTATATGTTCCGGGTGGGTGGCATAATGAAGCCATGACCAAGAAAACAAACATGCCAAATGACAACTGACAAATAGTTTAATAAAGAATCAGGATTATGAAACAGAATCATCCTTACAGGATGACAACTTATCTTACCAGCGGAAGCGTTTTGTTTGAGAAACCACTCCACTACATCCTCATTCTGAGTAACAGTCAAACTGAAAATGGAACACAATCAGATAAAACCGACATGCAAGTCTTTACCTCCAGAGTGATATGGGACATACCTGCACGTGCTGTATACAAGCAAGCCCCCAACTTTTAGTAACCGAAACCCATTTTGGAGGAGCTTCGACTGCATTAGAATAAAGAATACTTGCATCAAAGGGAGATTAGGGATACGTCTGAAAGCAAGTGAAAAGTGTGTAACTTCATAACAAGAAGATCAAATTGCGAAGGCTCCAAGAAGACAACAAAAATAACGTGTTAGCCTCCACAAGAGATTCAAGAAAGTAGCGCTTTTACCTAATCTATGGTTTAATTTTATTGAAGTACCTGCAAAGTCGTCAACGTATCACTCCTCTCTGCATTCAATACACGTTGATGAAGGGTTTCCCATCCCCAACGCTCAAACTTTTGGACATGTCTAATTGACCCATCGTGAGTACATTCTGCATCCACAAGTACCTGAATTGAATAAAACTAGTAATTTCTGTTAGAATTTCAACATAAACCGTCTAATGTGAAATCATATTGGGACACATGAGAATGCAGCTCTTTTGGGAAGGAAAAACTGGAGCAATTTGAGCTACACGCAACTTCACCTTGTCATAGCCACGAGTTGAAACTCCACTGCCACTCTCAGCTTGATATACCTCATTTTTGTTCAGCCCTACAACCCCAGAATCACGCCCATAGAAAATCAATTCAGGATAATCACTTTCTTCACCCACTACTAAAGAACCAAGTTTCCTTGGTTTAGCTGTCTTTTTCCTTTCTTTCCAAGATCTCCTAGAAGTCCACTCCTTAAATATGTCTTTCTCTTCTCCCAGTGTATATTCACCTGTTTCATACTAGAATGAATGAAACATGTAAGAAATAGGTAGGAAATTAATGACAGATCCTCGAAGGGTAAGTGGAATGAGTGGAATCACATTGAAAGGTAAAGACATAAATAGATTATTGTTTCCAAATTCTTACATGATCTAGGACTTGAATGATCCCTGACAGGAATGATGGAAAATTTAGTTCCATCAGCTACAAATAGCCTACACCTATCACCCAACGCATATTTCTGCAGTAATGTTCTACAAGCAGCCAGGCGATTCCTTGAAATATCAACAGCAGTCACAGATCCCGCATTACCAAGTAAGTCCAGAATCATACACAGTTTAGCACCTGAAGATGAAAATACATGACAAAGAATTCAGCAAGTGATTAATTAGACCCTTTGTCTACACAGTCAGATGGATAGAGCATATTAGTATGCAAAACCCACAGTTCTCTACACCAAAGTCGGCAATTAACATGAGAAAATTGATATGGAAGCCAAGTTGTGGAACTTGATGTAACGACATAGAATACAGCAGGTTGAAGTTTGCCAGATTGCTCATAGGAATCACACCCTTTGAAGTAATGTTGGTATAGGAGAAAAAATGTGAAACCAATCGCATGAACAATATAAATGTACTTACCAGGAGCAGCACAGAGATCGAGGACATGATCTCCCACAGAAACATTCAAAGCCGAAACAGCCGCTCCAGATGCTGCATCAATTCCATACAACTGAATGACCAAAAAGTTTGCATGAATCAAAAGAACAGAAAATGGCCATAAGAAAAAAAATTTACTTCGAGAAAGATCTTCACAGCGATCAAGTATTAAAAGTGAAACTCTGAATAATTCCCTCAAGTCTACGTGTCACTGGAAGCATACAAACAAATGAATATTTCCCTCATGCCTAAATGTTTCTGGAAGCAAACAAACAATCATGAATAAACCAAACAAACAGGAATCAAGAAAAAAGTTAAATGACAAATAAAATATCCTCGAAATGTTCAAATACACACTTTAAAACGGTCATTGAACCTCAGAGATCTATATTACCTTCCCTTCCTTGTATGCCTTTGAATTAGCAATCTGCACATGAGGTGGAAGTGAATAAAAACCAGGGAGCCAAACCACCTTCTCAAGCTTACACTTCAAATCAACTTCAATCTCTTGAATATGGTCTTCACCTCCAGGCTTCAACCTTTCCCAGAATCAGAAAGTTAACAAAACAAAAATATACTCGGTTCCCAACTTCAAGCACAAAAAGCATGAATATTTAATACGAATTCCAAAGAGACAAACCGTAAATAACGAGGGGTTGAATCGCTTGCAGTATAAATAGAAGGGTCAATCCCATTTTCCTGAAGAAATTGAAGGAAAGACTCTGGCAAAGGCAAAATCGAAGCTTCGTCCATCAAAAGGACAGTTTTCCAGCCACAACGTCGCAGCTCACACACACACAAAGCTATATATTTATATAACGGCGGCAAAAGACGAAACGACAAGTCGGCTCACAAAGGCAAGGGGTTAAAACGCACCGTGTGGAGGGGCCAACTACTTTAGCTACTGAAAACGACAACGTTGCTCATGCTTTCCTTTTTGTTCTGGAAGTCCCATAATCACCCAACTACCAGTTGAAAGCTTGAGGCTTCTGAGGAGCTTGAGAGATGAGAGAAGCCGTAATCGCAAACCTATTCCTCTTTTTTGGTGCGCTTCTCCAGCGAACGTCCGCTACCATTGTTTTGAAGCCGTTATCTGTTTCCTTGCCGGACCTTCCTGCGAAATCCGGTAAGTTTCTTAGTCCTATCTTTTTGGTTGCTAACAAAACTGATAGCTGATTGTCTTTTGGCTAATGTGTTTGGTTCGCTTCAAGCTCTTGGCCTTCATAGCTCTGGAATATGCGGAGCTCTGCGAATGGCGGATCCTCTGGACGCTTGTTCCTCGCTTCACAATCATTTTGGATCAAACGAAACTGAGAGAGTGAAGTTTGCTTTGGCGATTAGAGGAGAGTGCTCTTTCGAGGATAAAATTCGAAATGCTCAAGAATGGGGCTTTCGTGCCGTGATTGTTTATGATGATAGAGATCAGAAGAATTTGATTTATAGTGAGTTGCTCTACTGGGTTGCATTTGTGGGGTTTTTTTCCTTTCCTCTTTTTTCTGTGTTTTGGGTTCTATATATGTCAACTGAAAAAATTATGGGGTTTTGTGATTTCGTTAGAAACATATAGGGTGTTTCAGGATTCCAAAGAAATGGTGCTTATGAATAGGCTATGTTATATGCTTATTGTTGACGATGAAATAGAAGAAAGGATCTTGTTTTTGATTTGTTGTGGGATATGATGTCTCTTGTGTGCAGTGATGGTAAACCCTAAGGGCATAAAGGTGCATGCTGTTTTTGTTTCGAAAGCAACGGGTGAATTTCTAAAGAAGTATGCTCAAGAGAAAGAAGTAGAATGTTGCATCTATCCATCTCGTGGTGGTACAGACTGGACTGCTTTAGCAATATCGCTCATCTCTGTTACTGTTCTATTAGTTTTCCTCGTAATAGTCCTTGTGACTCCCAGACATTGGCTAAGATCAAATTTTCAGAGCAAAAACATAGATACTAGAATGGTAGAAGCACTTCCCTGCTTCACATTCTGGTCTGGTCGCTCGAGTGACTCCCATTGTAGAGAAACTTGTGCAATTTGTCTTGAGGATTACAAAGATGGGGAAGTTCTGAAAGTTCTCCCTTGCCAACATGGTATGAACTAGGAATCACTCTTATTATCTTAGTACATTATGTTTTGGCGATTCTATTTTTGTCAGGAGGGCCTGCTTTGTTTCAGTGATGATAATTTCAACGGTAATTTGTTTGCAGAATTTCATTCAAGTTGTGTGGACGCCTGGCTGACTAAGTGGGGGACTTTCTGCCCTGTGTGCAAATTTGACATGAAAACTAAATTCGCATATTCTTAGGTGAGTCGAGGAAGACCATCCTCACATTTAATGTTTCCTTTCCAACGAAGTTGAAACCAAATGAATTTTACCTGATTATCTGAACATTATATGTCCATAACTAAAGTGGGTTTATTTTCTTCTTGCAGGTGAAGGGGGAACCTAGTTAGAAATCAGTAGTAGTAGGTGGTGGCTTGCCTAAAGTTTATAATCAGGTATCTAGGTTACCAATTTCTTTAAAGGAATGTGTTCCCCCCCTACATTCAGGGTAGGACAACTGTTAGTTGTTGTACATAACAGGTCAAAGTGCATGATACGGTCGGGATAAAAGCAATTCAGAGAAATGCGTAGTCCATTATTTGTAATTCAATCACCACATGTAATTGTACTGATTGATTTTTTGGAGGCCAGAACTACGGTCGACCTCTGAATCAGTTAGCAATATTTGTGCCATTTGTTTAGATCGTCCCTCTGTTAGTTGGGGAGATCCTGTTTGAAGTGTTGAACAGCTCTTCAAGATTGTTCTTTTATTTATCCATAACCGAATTGCAAGAAATAAAAAAAATATAACGTGAGAATGATAGGATGTGTAAACAATAAAGTCCTGAAGAGAAATGGCATGGGAAAAGTAAAATGAACAATGGAGGAGGACGAATTCTCAAATCCAATTAGACCTCAGGTCATTCCAGGATGCAATGAGATTCATTGAAATGAATAATCTAATGCTAGTAAATTACATAATAGAATGGTATATTTATATGACCAAATGACATAGCTTTAATTATAATCAATGCGTATTTCATTATAATAATTATATTATGCCATTTGTTGCTTTTCTTCCGTTAAGAAAAGATCATCTGTCCAATATTATTCTGTCTTATTCTATTTCATAGAATCTTAATCATTTATTTTGCGGGACTCACACGAGATTCATGCGAGACTCACATAAATAAATGGCTGAGATTTATTGAACACAATAAGACACTATAATATTAGACAGAAAATCTGGACTCTCCTCCATTCTGCTACAATGACTGACTTTAGAAGTAAATGTCTCAAGAGACAACCTAGTGTTATTTGGCATAACAATAGCTACCATATCTGCTCCATATCTTCATCACATTAATGTACTAACATGCTTTGTCACGACAACTGTGACTAGTCAATGTCATAAACCAGTTACAGAAACATAGCAGAGGTTGACCGGTTATCTAACTACCCAATTTATTTCAAATTTCAGATAGGAAATCCGTTTGAGATTAAACTTGCAGGCATAGACCAATCTATGAAGTTATTAGTTATGCATATAGTTCTCATCGAAAACAATATTAATCTTAGGAGTTAGGTTATGCCGATGCCCTCTATTATAGAACTGATCACCTAATAATAAGTGCCTCGTAGATCACAGGTTGATTAGTCCATCTTATTCCTTGTCTACATATGCTAATCTTTTGTCTCTCATTCAGGCAAAACACAGAAAAAGAGAGACAGAAAACATCGTTTTGGACATCAAGCCTGCAGGTTCTTGTCAGTAACATTAAATTATCCGAAACTATAGTGTTTATGGTGTGTGGATGATTCCCGAGCTATGACAAGAAAAGATGAAAACAAGGACAAATGCACGTTGGATAGTCCACTGAGGCTTAGCTTGGTCGTGAACATGTTCTTAGCCGGGGTCCATTCCCCATTACTTTGCAAGGCCCCATGCATGAATTCTTAAGTTCTCCCTGACGTGTGAGTAGTAAGAATAGACACACTGAGGATTGTCAGGAGCCTTATAATTTATATTTGAAGAATGAGGACAGGATTGATCTGATATATTCAACCAAAAGGAATTCATTTGGGTTTATCTGCGTTTGAAGTTGTCGACTTTGTGCAGTTGAATCTTTGGATGGTTCCAGTTCAGGATGGAGGAAGGAGATGCTTCATTGGAATTGAACCCTACGTGGGCAGTTGCCACTGTGATCACGGTGATGGTTTCTCTTGGTCTCTTCTTCCAAGGCTCTTTGAAGAAGTTTGGAAAGGTAAGAACAGAGACAAAATAATTTGAAATGAAAAGGGTCAATACTTGTATTCAGTTCTTGGTGATTCAAACTTTGACTTGATCTTTTCTGCAGTGGTTAGATAAGACTAAGAGGAAACCGCTATTTTCAGCTCTGGAGAAGATCAAAGACGGTAAGGAACAATATCTGATCTAGGATCCAGTTATGGCATTTTGTCTAGCATTCAAAAGTTCTCCGACAGGAACCAATGTGAATGTCTTCATTTGTTCTCGTGAATCCGTGACCAGAGTTGATTCTTTTCGGGCTTCTTTCCTTGCTGATGGGCCATTGGATTGTATTTGTGGCCAAGATTTGCGTCAAAACATCATCTTTGAATCGCAGATTCTATCCATGTGCAGTCGAGGAACAACTAGGAGCAGTAGAGCACTTTCTTGTTTCAACTTTACATTATGAGAATAGTTCAACAGTCAGACGGCAGGTTAACAATAGACAGCATGATTATTGTCCTGAGGTGATTTTCTTTGCATAAAGCTAAGGATATTAGCTGGAAATTCTGTAATGGTGTGATTACTTAACTGAGTTGAGAACTTGTTATGAGCTTTTAAGGGTGAAGAATCCTTTGCTTCACATGAAAGTCTCGAACAGCTCCATCGTTTGATGTTTGTTCTGGCCATCACCCATGTTTGTTACAGCTTTACCGCCATAGCCTTGGCCATGATTAAGGTTGATGTTCAATCTTAGTTGAAGATTTAAGCTTTTGAAGACAATTTCCAGTTTTCCACCAAGAGAACTGTTAACTGTTTTATGGAAACTTTGCAGATCTATAGTTGGAGAACCTGGGAAAACCAAGCAAAAACCATGGCCATTCAAAGTACTAAAGGTGCAGAACTTGAACTTGCATCATTCTAAGGTTTTTGTATTCTCACTATTTGGTTATTAATAATTAAAGTGGGGAAATCCTCTATCCCCCTACTAATTTGAAATGCTAGATTCGCCTTAAACAGGACTTGGAGACAGAAGAATGACTCGACTATCAACCTTTATCTTTCACCGTACAGCCCATCCATGGAGCCAACACAAAATTCTTGTTTGGCTGGTATACCTGTCCAAATCAAGTCATTTTTTTTTTCTTACAATCGAGTAAGAAAGATGGATTGCATACTGATATTCCAACTTCCAGATTAATTAGCTTAGACCTTGAATACACACTTAATAGGAGCTATGTCACTGTCTAATTAGGCCAAGGTTCATTGAGAAATGTCAAATCTTTCTTTTGAGGCATTGGTAACTCATTATAGAACTCTCCAACAATGTAAATCTGGTTCCTCCAATTTGTCATCGGCTCTTTGAAGATGTTATGTAAATCAATCTAACAGAGTCTCACTTTGCATTTAACGAAGATAAGGCTCTTCTTATCAGTTTTACATCATTCTGTCATGTAGAGCTCTCTTAGAGCTATGATTTCTTGAAAGATGGCATGGAATCTTTATGCTTATTGCAGGATTAAGTCCCAGCAAAGCTCTCTTTTTACCAATTATTGTTTCTTCCATGAATCTCTTTGTTATCTACATCACACTTGACTAACCATGCATTTTTTTCAGCTTTGCTTCAGCCGCCAGTTCTGGAGTTCCATAAACCAAGTCGATTACATGGCACTGCGGTTCGGTTTTATCACTGTATGCTCCTTCTTTATGTAATTGAAGAGCTTGGCTAGTAATTGGAATATCTATATAGCTGTACAAGCAAGAGCTTGCTTATTGTTCTGGATCTTACTGAAAATGTTCAGTTCTTTCAATTCATACCCTTGTTGTTTCCAAAGTCATTTTGCATTTACACTTGACAAATTGAAATGAGAAAAGATAGTAACACAATTTCCGTATTACTTTTCGGTGTATTTCCTGTTCTGTTATTTGTAGAGACATCAACTTCCTTTGACATATGATTTCCACATTTATATGCTCCGAAGCATGGAGGAAGAATTTCGGGATATTGTTGGGATCAGGTAATACTACCTCTTAACCCTTCAATCACGGAGGTTTATTACAAGCATCAGAGATGTTTAACATATCCATTTGATGCTTTCAATCGTTTGCTGGATATAGTAACAGTTATTCTTCACTTCCATTGATCAATAGCACCCGTAGTCTAGCAGCTTTAGTTCTCCTGCTGACAAGCAGAAGTGCATATGATAATATCCTCAATGCTGTTTCAAGAGATAGGCATCTCTCTTGAATAGGAATGTGTTAAGGATGCATATGTTGTTCTATAATTGTTTATAAAGTGCTTTTATTATTTGAGGTAACTAACAGTCCTGGAAATTTAGATTTGGGAACTCATCAACTTGATTGCTTTTCTCTGGGGCTTCTTTTTGCAGTGTCCCTCTCTGGGTTTATTCCATATGCTGCATAGTTCTAGATTTTCACGGTAAACATTCCTGAATTCTGAAAGCTACCAACCAAAACTCTGTCGACTGCATATATTTCCTGAAACCATGAATTGGTCAGAACTTATCGTTTTGTTTTTAAATTTTGATTCAGGAACCAATCTTTACTTTTGGCTTTCTTTTCTTCCAGCCATTGTGAGTCTTTATCTATATATCTTATTTTTACTTCTGAATGTACCGTAGTTGCATACAATAGTTTTTTGTTAAAGACTTCTTCCTATTTATGTACGGCGCAAAATGAAAGGTTATCCTGCTAATTGGTACAAAGCTTCACCGAGTGGTGGTCAAGTTGGCCACTGAAATCCAAGATTCATCTCCAGAGTTGGGGAACCACCAACTCAACCTGAGGGATGAGCTCTTCTGGTTTAGGAAGCCCAGGCTTCTTCTGAGAGTGATGCAATTTATATCGTTTCAGGTGACTGAAGCTACACTTTCTACAAGTTTGAAAGTTTTAACAGAAACTTTTCAACATCTTAATGAACCCCCTTTTTTCAGAATGCTTTTGAGATGGCGACATTCATATGGTCCCTGGTAAGATTTCAATGTTGATTGCCGCATAATCACCACGATGTTTTCCTGAGCTACAAGTAGAGGTTAATAACATTCTTTATTTCCAGTGGGAAATAAGAGATTCTTCTTGTTTCATGGAAAATCGCACATACACCGGGGTTCGTCTGACATTCGGGTGCGTCATAGCCTCCGCGTCCTATGTTTCCTGCCAAAACTTTAGCCAGCAATGCACTATTTTCATACCTCTAATGTTCATTAACAATTGTAGGGTGGTCACTCAGTTCTGGTTCAGTTCCATCACATTCCCTCTCTATGTAATCGTCACACAGGTCTGCCATTTTCCCCTTCTCATCTCATCCTCTTCAACCTATCATCATTCACATTCATAAACTTATGTGGTTGCAGATGGGTGGAAGGTTCAAGAAAGCTATAGTTTCTGAGACTGTGAGGAGATCATTACATGGATGGCAGAGAAGAGTAAGAACCAAAAGAAGCTCCCCCAATACTGCAAGTCCACTTCTGAGCACTGTGACTGTAACTAAATCTTTGCACCTTACGGCGGACAGCAGAAAGGTTACTGATGATTCTGCCGCGGCAGGCCCGTTGGAATTAGGTGGCGCCTCCCGGAGGTTGGTGGAGGACATGTACAAAAGGTTACAGGAAGAGAGGTGTGGTTCTGCTGTTCATAGTGGCGAACTATCAGTAAGAAGTACCGATGAAATGCTTGTTCAAGTCCCACTTGGTGACGTTGATAGTAATGATGCTCATCGTCGTTACAACGGTGGTGAAGAAGACAACCTTAATGATATATAGTCTTTGAAATTATGTACAAAGCATTTCTAAACTCTAGATAAGAATTATCTGGACTGTAAAAAGAAATTAAGGTGAGTTTATCAGTAAACTTCGTAGATTGTGAAGTCGTGACCTCGTGTTCAATGAGATTCCTTCTTACATTAATCCAAATTTGTAAGTTCAGTGAACATGGAATGGCAAGCTTACATATCAACTTTCCTCCAGGTAGAACCTTTTTCCTTTGATTAAATTTTTACCTTATTTACATTAATCGACACTTGCAGACATGCTCTGATAATAGAAAATAAAATAAGGAAATCACTTTGTAATCTACAATTTTTGTGGCGTGACAAAATATAATATTAAAACAATACTAATAATTCAGAAAAGAAGGTAAATAAAATCTTATTTGATACCGTGAAGAATAAAAAGATAAGAAAATAGGAGGTGCTTGGTTAGTTGGTACGAGAATAATAGAATAGGTAAAGAATAATTAGTAATATATTATGATTTGATGAATTTTATTTTTATACCTGGGTAATACTACGTACTTATAATATATTGAAGAATGAAATATAATAAAGAATAGAAGCTTTTTTTTTTTTTTATTCGAGGAAACTCCGTAGGCGGGTCAAGCGAGTTCATCCCTTTGAGGGTTCAACTGGCGCACCACCCCACAAACGGGTCATGCAAGCAGACGCATCTCATTATAGAGGGCCCAACTAGTTCTTCATCTACAAGTAAAACCTCGGCTGTCCCAGGCTCTTACAAGAGAGATTAACATGGAATCGAACCTGGGACCTAACCAAAATCAAGCCCCGCTCTCAACCACCAAGCCACATCCCTTGAGGACAATATCCATTTTCATTTCTTCCATTTCTTACTGTATTTATTATAATTCTTATTACAATTTTTTTGGAGTAAACCAAGCACACATTAAAATAATGTGTCATTTCTTGCGGAGGAAGATTGTTGATTTATTTGATCTAGGTGTCCAATTCCTACAATAAAATTTCAAGGTGCAATATAGGTAAATACCATAGTCATTGTTTTGTTTAGTATTTGAAAAATTAGTTAAAATATTAGTTATTCTTTTTAATTCAACTTAATAATGATGTGTAATTGGCAAAACCAAAATTGCATTCCAGCTAAGATATGCATAATGTAATTCTTACTTGTTCTCTTGTCTTGAAAATTCTCCTAGATAAGTGATATGAAATGTAGACTAAGGAATTGAAACATCACATTGCAGATCAAGTAATCACATCATCTTCCACAGAGCAAGTGCCTACAAGCACAATATAATTTTATTGTATGATGCTTAATGAGATGGCCTCTTATCTTGTTAGAAATGATATAGTCATTATGTTGTCATCCATCATTGCTCCACTCAAATACTAGTTATCTTCATCCTCTGCATAATTTAAGTTAAATTTCATTATCTCCCTTAATTGTAATAAAACATAGCAACGCCACCAATGCTTATTCTAAAGTATAGGGACAAAACACTATAGACATGAAAAAAATTAACTTTAAATTATTATTTTAACCATAATCCCATTAAACACTTATTCCTTAAAAATATACATAAAAGACAATACACATGCCTTGGAAGTCGCATGTGCACTAATTCTAATTTCTATGTTCTTGCCTATATTTTAAGCACAGTTTCTAACAATTTCTTAAAAAGAAATAGTGAACAAAGATTTGTCCATGTTTACATTTGAAACCTGTTTTAGATTCACCTAAAATTATTACAAATTAATTTTTTTCCAACATAATAGTTGTTTTCCTTCTTTTAACAAATAAAGATGCTTAAGTGTAAGATTAGTCACCGCTGAGTCTAATATGTAATTGCCTAGAGGAAGTCCATAAATTGCATTGTCAAGTAATAAGATAAATTAAAAGCCCCAAACAAATTGCTAGATATATATATATATATATATATATATAACATAATAATAAAGTATACAAACATAGTAATAAAGTTTAGAAATTACTTTCTTAAATTAATTTGCATCAAATGTCTCATTATACTACTTATGCACTTCTTAGACTTACATGACAAGGTGTTGCTTAATTTAGCCCTAAAAACTAATGTCTTAAACATTATCGGGTTAACAAATCTATAAGAATAATTCAACAAAAATTGAATCAATAGTAAATAATAGGGTTAATTATCAAAAAAGCCCAAAATTTTGTCATTTTCTCAATTGTAGCCTAAACTTTAAAAATTAGCAATATAATGCCCAAATTTTTATTTTTTTAATTTTAGCCTGAATTTCAAAGAGTAGCAATAAAATATTCAAACTTTCATTTTTTTTTTCAATTATAGCCCAACATTAGTGTTTCAGTTTAGTTTGTTGACATGACTTGCTACTTGTTTCAGAAACCTTAACTATTAATATACGTTATCCAAAAGTAACAAAACAAATGAAAATTAATGAAACGATGTCATTATTTAAAAATGACTTAAATCAGATTACGCAGTCCCAACGACATTACGCTTTGATTTCAAAATTTTCCTTCACTTTTAGTTTGTTCTCTAAACGGCCTCATACGAAGGGTGTCAGGAGAATGAACAAAAAATAAAGAGTTTACTGGTGCAGTACGCTGTAATGTGAGAGCAGTTTAGGGCGTTAGAAGAACAAACAAAAAATAAAGGGCTGTAAAAAATTTGAAAGTTTGAGCATTTTATTGCTACCTTTTAAAGTTCAGGCTATGATTAAAAATTTGACAAAAGTTTAGGTTTTTAAAAATAATTAACCCTAAAAAATTCATAAAACCTCCACCAACATTAATATTATCTTAAAAGTTTAATAAATTTCCTCATCTTTAGTGCAACTTTTCTTTACAAAAATTTAACATATATAGAGTTAGAAGTTAGAAATCTACTACCAGATGTATACTTTTTTCCAACTTTTGCAACCCCGAGTGTGTAGCATCACCTACACTACACTTGCCTTCAAAAGAATAAAAATGTTTTCCCTCATTTCATTAGGTTTGTTATTTGTATTACCAACTTAGTTATAAATTGATCTTATGTCTTCTCTGGCAGCGCTTATTATTTCACCAAGTTGACTTGGCTTTGCACTCACCCGGAGAAACCACCTTGTCCAGCCACTTGGTCGGTCACCACTTCCTCAAAGGTGAGTGCTAACAACCAATATGGGGTATACCGAAGTTTCCAAAATAGAAAACGTGCATTAGTTACTAGCAACCTCTCCGAGATTGCCGTGTGCACCACTCTTGGACTCATACCACCCACGAAACAACTATGACTTGGTTTTTCACCACTTGCTCTAACTTTGTCATTTTGTAAGGGTCTTCACTAACAGATCAAACACAAACCAAACAACTAGTGATGATTTCGTAATTCGTGGACTATGACTTGTTTTTGTTATTGCATATCTTAGTCGATTTGTTGTCTACATTATTATTTCATAGATGATAAAATCTTTTTACAATGATCGACTGTAGCATTAGCTTTTAGCATGAACCGCATGCACCTACTACTTTCTCTCTTATATTTTTTGGGGCTAACGAAGAAGAACATTCTCACTACTCAATGTTCCTTAAATAAGGATTAAGCAAATGGGAAAGTTTGACAAGAGATTTAGTTTATTAGGTCATGATCCTTTTCTTTCCTTATGTTTTTATTAGGCACTGATAATGAAGCCCTAATTTTTTGACGCATAAATGAATTGAAATGAGAGATTATTAAATATTATTTTGACTCGATCGCTATATATTATAATGATATTAAAACAAATTTTATGTTTTAACTGATAAATTAGGTTAATAGTTTTAGTCAAAATTTAATATTTTTTCCCTCTTACTGTAATACTTTTAGTCAATTAATTTCTATACCTCTACTAAAAATTTTATATTAAGGTTTTAATGAGGAAAGTATTTATTCTTAGGCTTTAACATTATTCTTATATAGTCATTTGAGATGTTTTAACCTTAAAAGTTTTGTTGGTAAACATTCTTGATAGGCATAAATTAATGGTAGGAATTTATAGGCCTAATTGGCATGATTTAGCATTGACAAAATTACAAATGGAAGATGATCATGTTCTTTGTTATTACGTCAGCCTTTGAACTATGATACAGGGATGGACTAGCTAGCCATTTGCTCTTTTTATCAACAAAGCTATGATTTATTGGTTGGGGGTGTAAACTATGACCTCTCATATTGCTAGTTTAAAAGAAGCCACAAGATACCATAGACCTAAAAAATGGTGGGTTAGTGAAGTTGACTCATAAAACCTGCGTCTTAGATGGTGATAATTCATTCCAAATCCAGTCAAATATTGCACTCCCACGCTTTGTTTTCTAATTTACTAGGATCAAAACCAACTCAAGCAACGCTATTCCACCAAGTTCTTTATATACTGGTGAAATTCTTAGTTTGTTCAAATGCTGGAGGTGGAATTTGATACTTTAATGATTACTTGGAGTTAAACCATTTGAACTTGTAAATTATTCGTGTTACCCAATGCACATATAAAGACTAACTGTCCAAATTAGAAACATCGTAACCAAAAGCGAAAGACCCTTTTCTATATATATATATATATTTGGGAAAAGATAACAAACAATTACAAAATATTGCATTGGTGTCTAAACTTCGTCATATTCTCGAGGAGGAGCAAAAGGCACTCAGAATGTGCACGTACAAAAGTGATAACTCCTAAATTAAATAGCTTTTTACTTTTTCGAAAGTCACCATTCTAATAGGCAAGTATTCCACCACTTGTGTCCACATTAACAATAGTCTTCGAGTATGAGCCAATTACATTAGCGAATGGTGACCGCTAGGATGCTACTACTGCCTACAGTTTCTATATCGTATCAAACTTGTGCTACGTTAGGATATATAGTACGGCCTAGTTTTTCTTAACGTAGTTGTATGAATTTCAAAAAATTTTGTGCTTGAAAAACTCCCCTTGAATTTGAATTTTGTTGATTTATCAACGACATTGCCATAATTCCCCTTCCCAAGTAATCGGCTTCAAATCCTAATTTTATATATATATATATATATATATATATATATAACGACGTTTTGAATTGGATGATGTAATCTATTTCTCACCTGCTATTGAACACTCCACTCAATTTCAGGTTAGTTTTCTACCACAAAACTAAGATAAAATTAGTTTGTTCTTAAACAGCTCAACAGCAAACAAATTCCCAATAAACTATTATGGATCCAAAATGTTTTGAAGGATCCTGGAATTCAGTATGAAAAACCGATGAATCTTCATTGTGATAATAAAGCTACAATTGAAATTGCACAAAATTCTGTACAACATGATCGAACTAAACATATTGAAATTGATCGTCACTTCATAAAGGAAAATCTTGATAAGAAGATCATACGTTTTCCATTTGTAAGATCTGAAGATCAATTGGTAGATGTTCTCACGAAAACTGTTTCCGGAAAAGTATTCCATAAAACAATTGACAAGTTGGGCATGATCGATATCTTTGTACTAATTTGGGGGGGGAGTGTTGATGTTAGGAGTAATTTTAGGAATATAATTGTATAATAATTAGTATTAATTATGTTCCATATGTAATTATATTCCAAATCAGAGTAAGATGTTGTACATGTATAAATACGCCTCCAATTGGAGAAGAATACATACAGAAAATTAAAACCCCAAATACTCTGTATTCTGTCAAGCCTTCAGTACTCTTGCAGTTGTTGTCTCCTTACTGTCCTTATGGTTGCTGTCTTTAGTAGCTGGAGGCGAAACAGAACAGAACTGAACAGAACAGAAACTGGAGTCAGTGAGCTGTTTGGTTAAGGCGGACATAACAGACAAAATTTGTCTCTGTCTCTATGACAATTTGTTTGGTTGCAGGGGACAGAATGACAAAAATGCCCCTGATCAATAAGATGAATAAAAATGTGTTATTAATTGATAAGTTAATTGGAATAAGGTATGATT
>JANJEY010000236.1:17615666-17627080 GCA_024703695.1 Erythroxylum cataractarum
ACACACGTGGTAGACAGGATTATTATGTTTTGTTACCTGTCCCCCTATACGGTGTCAGCAACCATACGGGGGGTTAACGATGTTGAAGGCAACGTTTCTCGTCAACGACAAACAAATCAACCCTAACGCCTGCCGATCTTTTAGATACCAAATCTCCTATCTCATGGTTTTTGGTTCCATCCTTAACAAAAATTCGTGGATGTTTCTCTGATACAGATAATCTTCCATCTGCATCTTCCAGAAACCAAAATCGTTTCCATCGAATTTCTCAATTTGAATCATTGCGCTTTCCATCTTTTCTGATTGTTGTTATACGAACCAAACTCTGATATCAGTTGGTATAAACGATCAATTACAATAATCAAAAAATAAGTGCGAAAATAAATAAACACACAAATTTACGTGATTTATCAATATTTGACTGCGTCCATGATGACTAGGGTTTTATTTCACTGTAAATGTTTTTAACAACCACTACATTAAGAGAATATAACATATTTATACGTACAGGAGTTAGATCCGCAATCATGAGCCTGGTTTACGGTTCCAAATATATTATCAGGATTCGTATCTAAGAGCCGTTGCTTGGTACATTGACTTAATCGATCAAGTATATATACATATGTTGGTGCAATGGTCCCTTTGATACTGTTCAAGATAGCTTTTAGAAATTTCTATAAAACTGATAGAAAACTGATAAAGATTGAAATGGGGAAAAAAGGAAAATGGTGGGCTGTGACTCTTTCCACTAGTGAAAATTGCCAAAAAGATCCTTTGACTTCAAGAAGTGAGGAATGACACATGAACTCGGATATTACAGAATTCCATTCAGCACCACAAACACACGCACACACTGACTCAAGTCCCTCTTTCTGTCTCTTGTGCAGGGACAAGGCTCCAAGTGCTTCTATATGCCTTCTTATAGAGTTTCTGAAGTGTCCTAAGAATACAGATACAAGGTAATCCAGAAGTTCTGAATGCTACTTGCCAGCCTTAGAGATGACAATGGCTGCTGCTTGGAGAAAGCTGGTTGATCGAATTCTTTTATGGAAAGGGAATAGAGCTCCTCCTGGGCGAAGAGTTTTTCACAAGGATGTTGAGCAGGACGAGTTTCAGTATGGTAGCACTGGCTGCCTCTCATCATATTACAGCGTTTTTGTGGCGCGACTTGCTATCATGGTTTGTCCATTTTTCTCTATAACTGTTGTGTTGGTCAGAAAGTCTTCTGAATAATCATAATCATAATCGTTCCAGTTCCATAAACATGGCAATTACTATTGCTATCTTGCCTTCATAGCATAGCAGTTTAGCTGATCAGTTTTCATTCTTTATTGTTTCTGCAAATGTAATTGAAAGAATCCTTTGCTTTGCTTGCCGTTGATGGCAACTGTAGGTGATGTTAGCAATTTTGATTGGTCTGCTAACAATTCTAACATGGCATTTCACAAAGAGCTACACTACACAATCACTAAACACCTTAGCTTCAGGACTTCGATATGAGCTGCTACAACGTCCAATATTGAGAATGTGGAGCATTTTGAACTCCACTTCTGAGATAACCACAGCTCAAGTGAAGCTGTCAGAGTATGTTATTAGAAAGTACAGCAAGCCAACAACTCGGGCAGAACAAGTTGAGGTCTGTTTTTTTTCACATCATATTTTCTGAGAAGAAATCTAAACGTGTTTAATTCATTTGTTCTTTTCCAATTTGTCAGCTCTATGAAGTAATGAGGGATGTGACATGGGCATTGTTTGCTAGTCGCAAAGCTCTGAATGCCATAACCATAAATTACAAAAATGGATTTGTACAAGCTTTTCATAGGGATCATAGGAGTAACAACACATTCTACATCTACTCTGATCTTGTGAACTATTCAATCAGCGCAAATGGGCCTTATGATGCCAATATGTTATCATCATGTCAAGGATGGGATAATCACTCCATTCAAGGAAACAATTCTGCAACTTGGTATCGTCAGCCACTTGATCCAATAACTGGATACAAAATAGGAAAATCACAGCCTATTGCACCAGACGATCTTATCAATATTGCAGGTCTTTCGGAAGTACCAGACGGTGTAGCTTCATGGCATGTATCAGTAAGCAAGTACAGTGATTCGCCATTGCTGTCAGCTGCATTGCCTGTATGGGACGCCTCCAATACAAGCATTATGGCTGTTGTGGGTGTCACAACTGCATTTTACAGTGTAGGCCAGTTGATGAGGGAACTTGTTGAGACCCACGGTGGGCACATATATCTGACTTCTCAAGCAGGTTATTTGTTGGCTACTTCCACAAATGCTCCACTCTTAAGAAATTCAACAACAGGGCCCAATCTTATGATGGCTGTTGACTCTGAGGATAATATACTACGAGCGGGAGCTCAGTGGTTAGATAGTGTCTACGGGAACAAGTTGCCTCCTGGACATGTTGTTCATGTCGAAAACGCCAAGCTTGGACATGATCAGTATTACATAGATTCTTTTTTTCTGAATCTAAAGAGGCTACCAATTGTATGTACTAACCATATCACAACTTTTCTTTCGTAGTAATGCACATCTAGACCAGTAAAAGTTTATGCTTTGAAATATCTGAGTAAAAGGGCTTCACTTGCTTAGATCAGGTCATGACTAACATCAAGCACTTCTCAGGATCAAATAGTTTTTGCAGGTGGGCGTTATTATCATTCCAAGAAAATATATAATGGGGAAGGTAGATGAACGAGCCATAAAAACATTGGTGATACTGATCTCCGCATCGGTATGCATCTTAATCATTGGATGTGTTTGTATTTTATTACTTACAAATGGAGTATCAAAGGAAATGAAACTAAGAGCAGAGCTGATAAGCCATCTTGATGCAAGAAGAAGAGCTGAGGCATCAAACAACTACAAAAGTCAATTTCTAGCAAATATGAGGTACGCGATTGAAGTGTCAGCATAGTAATGATGGAACTTTTTGCTTAAAAGAACAAATTCGATCTAAAGTTCAGCAACAAGGACTGCAGTTATGCTTGAGTGTAACTTGGACATTTGTATGCCAAATTATAACATGATTTCCTGAACAAGTAACCAAAGTTAGGGGCAGAACGACTATAACAGCATATTGTATTATTCTCAATCGTAGAGGACTATGGTCCACCGACTGATGCATAAATGCCATAAAACTCGAAAGATTTCCAAAGTAGTAGTGTGGAAAAGGAAATGAACTGTGATAGTGCTATGATTTAAGGTCAATATGGATTGTAGTTAGCTTAACCTGAAGATTGTTACAAAGCAACAACAGGAACTTAATGATCATTCTTTTATATTACAGTCATGAATTGAGGACTCCTATGGCTGCAGTAATTGGGTTGCTGGACATTCTTATTAGTGATGATTCTCTCACAAATGAACAATATGCAACCGTTACACAGATCAGAAAATGCTCCACAGCTTTACTCCGGCTTCTTAACAACATTTTGGATCTGAGCAAGGTAGAGTATTGCCAAAACCAACTCCTGGGTTCGTTTGGGAGTAGCTTCAAGATTAGAGTGAAGAATTTCTGACTGCATCGTAATATCCTATCTAATCTTTCTTATACTCCCTCTTCTAAAAATGTGGCAGGTCGAAGCTGGGAAGTTGGTGTTGGAAGATGCCGAGTTTGATTTAGGTAGAGAACTTGAGGGACTCGTTGACATGTTCTCTGTGCAGTGCACTAACCACAATGTCGAGGCTGTTTTGGATCTTGCTGGTATGACTTCGAGATTTCTAAGTCTGAGGACTAATTTCTACTATCAATGTTAGACTGTTATTCTCCATCTCTTTCTGATGAACATTACTCTCATATTTCCTTTTTATGTAGATGATATGCCAAAATTAGTCCGGGGAGACTCGGCAAGAGTTGTACAGATCTTTGCAAATCTAATAAGCAATTCTGTCAAGTTTACAACTTGTGAGTGAAATACTTTTGGCAACTTTCCTATATGGAGTTTTGTATTAGAAGAAAGATCACTAATTCTTCACATTTTAGAGATAAGAAATTAAAATTGTACTGATCAGTGACTTTTGTTATGCTGTTTGAAATGGCTTTCAGCTGGTCACGTTGTTCTGCGTGGTTGGTGCGAGAACTTAAGTACTTTCAATGATAGCACAAAGTTCCCTCTGAATCAGAAGATAACTCGGCGTACACTCAAAACAAAACTGAAGCAACAAGGAAACCAGGTTAAGAAGACATGTAGAAAAGAAAACAAGATGATTCTTTGCTTCGAAATTGATGACACAGGATGTGGTAAGAGCTAGAAATAACAAGTATCTAGGACAATGAACGTTTTGCATATGGTGGAGTGTAAGATTATGTCCAATACTTTTTGTAGGAATTGATCCAAGCAAATGGGAGTCTGTATTTGAAAGCTTTGAACAAGCTGATCTATCAACAACTAGACTGTAAGTTGAACAAAAATGTTCCTGGCTTTACTTCTTAGATTTGAAGTTCCATGAAAGGGAATGCTAATTTATTCAGATCATATATGTAATCAAGAAGCATAAGTTTCTAACCGTTCATGATTCTCTATTTTCAGGTATGGCGGCACCGGTCTTGGTCTATGCATTGTTCGAACATTGGTGAGTTGACTTCACAAGTATACAAGACTCTAGGACATTACTTTACACAATGAAAGGAACTCAATAAACGAATATGAATAGGATTTACGATAAAAGTTCTCCCTGTGATCAGTGGTATATGCAGCTCATGATTGTCCTCTTAGATTTTGGATGCTTGTCACTACAGGTTAGCAAGATGGGTGGAGAAATTAAGGTTGTAAGGAAGGAAGGTCCAGGAACTCTAATGCGATTATACCTGTTGCTCAACATACCTGTAGATGGTGCAGAACAGCATTGCCAAGCAGACTTTACAAGACATAATGTTGTGGTGAGCGACTACAGAACCCCTATCATAAGCCTGCTTATCGCTGAAAATCTTTCGCAGATATCATATTGACCAAGTTAATATAGGAGTAAGTCTAGAAGGAAAGTAACCAGGAGTTAGCAAAGATGCAGTCTAGGAAACAACAAAATTTAAAGGACTCGTGAATACTTTTCAACTCTAGTAATTGTATAATAATAATCTAGTTACTGGGTTATGACTACTAATGCAGGTCCTACTAGCACTACATGGAAGTATGGGGAGAGTTATAATGTCCCAGTGGCTGCATAAGATTGGAATAACCACTTTGGAGATTTCTGAGTGGAATGAACTGACACAAGTTCTTGGCGAACTCTTTAATGCCAGTTTTAATGCTCAGTGTTCTCTTACTGAAAATCTAAAGACAAAAGCTCTTAAAGTACAGGAATCCAAGAATCCTATATTCATCATTGTTGTTGATATAGGGCTGCTAGACTTGAGTACAGAAATATGGAAGGAACAAATTAAGTTCCTTAACAGATTCTCAGGGAAAGCTAGGTTTGCTTGGATGCTAAATCCCGATACCTCTAATTCGATCAAAACGGAACTGCGTCGAAAAGGGCACCTCTTCGTTAATAAGCCACTTTACAAGACCAAGATGAATGAGATTTTGGAAAATGCGTTGAAGGAGAAATGCCCTGAGCAACAAAAGAGAAGTTTGCATGCTGCAATAGCTACATCTAAAGATGATAACAGACATGAATGTATGGAGATTGATTCCACTCATTTTGGCACTGCCGGCTCCGACGACTCCGATGTTACTAAAATGGCTAATATTGCTGTATTTGATCTTGAAAAGAAGCAAAAGGGGAGGGAAATAATCACGAGTCCTTTGCAGTTTGAAGCTTCCAAGAAACACCCGTTTGAATTAACAGATATGCATTCCGAAGAAAATAACTCAAGGGAAGATCTGAGACCGTTCAGGCCACAATTTCCTGAAACCGAAGATCAGAATGCTGTCTCAGCAGGCAACAAACAATCATCTAATTGTGGAGAGCCTCAAACTGGCCATCCCACATTCTGTGAACAACAATCCGATGACACTTGTCATAAAGTGCAAAACAACACATATTCAAGAAAAGATGTAAAAGGATGGAATGGTCTCGAGGGTGTACGGATTCTTCTTGCAGAAGATAATCCACTTCTCCAGAGGGTTGCAACAATTATGCTTGAAAAAATGGGGGCTACTGTGGTTACCGTGGGGGATGGACTTCAAGCTGTGGATGCTCTAAATTGCATGCTAAGTGCAGAAGACTGTAGAAAGGAAGGTCATTTGAAAGAAGAAACTAAAAGTCCACAATCTGAAACGAGGAATACCCCATCCCCACGGTTTGACTTGATCCTGATGGATTGTCAGGTGAGATATCAGAAACTCTTAAATCATTAGTAACGTTGCCACCATCTTCCCATTGCAAACAATTTAAGTAGCGAAATGAACACATATTTCTTCTGACATGCTAACTTACTGAAATGCAGATGCCAAAGATGGATGGGTACGAAGCTACAAAAGCAATCAGGAAATCAGAAGTAGGGACAGGTTTGCACATACCTATTATTGCATTGACAGCTCACGCAATGTCTTCTGATGAAGCCAAGTGCTTGGAGGTGGGAATGGATGCTTACTTGACCAAGCCCATAGACTACAAGCTCATGATAGCCACCATTCTGTCACTTACAAAGAGACATATCACGCCATCTGCAGTCCTTGGGATGTAAAGTTTGTCTGTATTTTACCACTTGAAACTAAAATGTGAAATACAAGCATGTACTTGAAATTTGAAGTATTATATGTCCTTCGAAAAATAAAAACTTTATGTATTATATAAAATAGTAATTTTTAAATTTCAGATTAAAAGTTAGAAAGTCTAATTAATATTAGTTAAGTTTTTCGTAAAAGTTGACTTGTTATGATTACATTTAATTTATTTATTTTATTCTAATTTCACCTAATTTCATAAGTTAAAATGTAGACCAATATTAATATTTTATAATGAGTTGAGCTCAAAACATTTAATAAACTCAATCATATACAATAATTGTAGATTGCTTCGCAATTTTGTATCTACATAGGTAGTAAAGCCTAAATATGAGTATCCAACCACCTCAAAGTGATCAGACCTCCTAAAAGTGAGCATACGTTCTTTAGTTTCTTACAGATATCTTAGAACTTTCTTTGTATCTTTCCAGTAATTCGTATTAGGATTACTATGATATTTCCTAACATCTCCACTGCAAAGCTTATGCCTAGTTTTGTAAATGTTTAAGTATATATTAGGATTCTAACCACATATGCATATGGAATTGATTCCATTTTCTTCCATTCTAAATCACTTTTTAGACATTGCATGAAGATAAAACTATACCCTTTCTAAATTGGAACCGGTGAGTTGAACACTTTTTCTTCCTAAATCTCTCCAACACTTTATTAATTGAAATAATTCCTACCTTTTTACCATTACAACTATCTTTAAAAGCATATGCTTTACAAGTTTAATGATATATCACATTCCTATCCTTATTTGATTATTAAAAAAGACATCACATTTGTTCAAAATGAGATTGAATAATCAAGATATACACAAATTTGATAAGAACTAGTATTTTAAATTGCAAATTATGAGTTACATTATAATTATGAATTAGGGTAAACGATAAAGACATCTCCTGTAATTTAAAAAACCTTAGAAAAATCCCTTGAACTCCTTCTAGAGAAAACAATAGTATTATTGAACTTAAGATATCATCGTGAGGAAGCTTATTTAAACTCGTATAGGAACTTCTTTAGTTTACACATAATGTATCCCTTTCTAGGCTTTATCAGCCCTAGTGGTTCGTTCATATAGACTTCTTCCTTTAATTCTCATTTAAAAAGGCAATTTTCACATCTATTTGGTACAATTCTAGATCATAATGAGCCATAAAATCCATAATAATTCTAAGTGAATCCTTTTAAGAAACTGGTAAGCTTTGTCTCCTTATAATTAATACCATTTTTCTAAGTAAATCCTTTAGCAACTAGTCTGGATTTATAAAATTCTAGGTTACTAAGAAAGTTAAGTTTGGTCTTAAAAACTACTTAAAACTAATTCTCTTATTAACCTTCTGGCAATTCCACAAGGTCAAAAATGTCATTCTATTTCATTTTTTTTTTGATAAATCAGAAAGGATTTTATAAAATAAAAAATATATGTACAGATAAAAGGAAACAATCTCTAACCACCTTTTATAAATTTGAACTCACCTTTTATAACATCTAACCACTTATCATAATTTTCATTATTCATGGCTTGTGAAAAAGTCACTAGGTTATTCTCAATTCCCATTTCATTTTTAGACTTATGTAGATATATCCTATAACCATCAAAAATAGTTGGTCTTCTTTCTCTTTAAGACCTTTATAATGTTATTTATTATGGTTATTCTACTATAGGTTCATCCACTTCATATTCAATTATATTATAAGCAATGAGTTCATTAATTTGTTATTCTTCATAATTATTAGACGGTTTAATAACTTATAGAACAATAACTTAAGTAGGTGTACAAGTCACAGAGACTTATAAAGCCATGGGGACTTTCACTCCCATTTCTTAAACATCACTCTATGTGATGTTTCACTCCTACTAGTCTTACTATATTTAATAACCATAACATTCCTAGTTTCCATAATTCTTGTAGTGTTGCTAGGACAATAAAATCGAAAATCTTTAGACTTCTCCAAATAACCAATGAAATAACCACTAATTGTTCTTGCATCCAATTTCTTTTCATGTGGACTATAATGCCTAATTTCTATATGGCAACCCTAAACATGCATACAGGTATCTTAAACTAGGTTTTCTTCTAATCTACTGTTCAAAGGGAGTCTTTAGAATTGTCTTACTAGGGAACCTTATTCAATAAGTATATGACAATTTTTATAGCATATGTCCACAAAAAAGTGAGTAAAGATGAATTGCACATCATACTCCTAACCATATCTAATAATTTTCTATTATGCTTTTTTGCCAAACTATTTTATTAAATTATGTGTCTGGCGTGTATTACACATAAATACCACATATTTCAAGGAAATTAGCAAAAGGACTAGAATTTTGATCACTTTCATCATATTTAAGAAAATATTCACCACCTTTATTAGGCTTGACTATTTTCACTTTTTTGTCCCATTTTCTTTCAACCTCATTAATATAAACCTCCAAGGTATTTACAACCTAAGATTTATCATTTAGAAAATAGATATATCCATAACTTGAATAGTCATATATAAAGGTGATAAAATATTTTTCTTTATCAAAAGTAGACATATCAAATATTCCCACACACATCAATGTGAATTATTTTAAGAAGGTAAGTGCTTTTTATGGATCCTTCCTTTATCGTGTGTTTTGTTTATTTGTCATTAATATAATCCACACAAATTTTAAGTCGTTTTTTATAAATATGTCCCAAATGATTATACTACAAATAAGTAGATCTATCATTAATCAAACTAAATTTGATACTAATATCATGATTTAAAATCAATAAGGTTTCATTATAAACAACATCAAGGTTTAATTTATGTAAACCATCATATAGTACACCATTACCATTCATGTGATGATATCTATATAAACTAAAACTAACACTACCAAATTTAAATAAGTATCCAGATCTATTAAGATTGGATAAAGAAATTCAATTCCTAGATATAATAGTACATAAAAAGTTTCACATAAGTCCAAATGATATCTAGTGTCTAGGATTAAGTGACAAGTCTCGACAGCTTTTACTAGAACTCTCTTTATATTACCTATATAGTCAAATCTTCAATTTGATCTTGTAGTTTGGGTTATAAAGAATTCCTACAAGGCTTCAGAAACATGAAAAGTGTAACTAAAATCAATCTACCAAGTATTAAAAGGAACTTCAACAAGATTTGTCTCATATCATACATAAGCACTGGGATTACTTTTCGTCTCATACCATACCTTACAACTGGGGCATTCCTTTTGGAAATGCCCAACCTTCCTAAGAAATGACATATGCGTTTATTATGTTCCTTCTTGTGGATTTGAGACGATTCCCCAATAACTTTCAAAGGTCCCTTCACATTCTACTCAAGCTTCTTTCCACCTTTCTACCAACTCTATGATTATTGACATAATTTATGAGTCTATTCTTTTCCTGAACCAACATACTGTTCAACTCATGCACATTATATTTGTCTTTCATGGTATTATAGTTCATTTGGAAGGGATCATACTCAAATAGTAATAAGTTCAAAATGAACTACACAAGGAAGTTCTCATTCACTTCCATTACTAAAGACTTAAGTCTTATTACAATGTTTGTCATCTTAAGACATGATCCATCAAATTTCATGGTGTTCAATGTACCTTTAGGAGTTCCAGCAAGAGACTTATCAATATTTTGGGAGTGCTCTTCCATAAACTTAAGTAATTCATTAGCATTTTTAGTTTTAGAAAGAACATATTTGATATTACCAGTAATGATCATCTTCATTTAAAGAAGTGCTCTAAAGGCAATTACCTTTAGCACTTATTGTACAAATCATTTTATGATTAATAAAGGCATTTTTCATTATTTCGATGTTCATACATGTATGGATTTGATGTTAATCTTAAATTGATTTAATGAAGTCCTAATATAAATGTACAGATTATTAAAGTTTGAGGTAATTATTGAGTTGAGAGATTTAAATACGGGATTGAGACAATGGATAGAAGTACTGAAAGACAATGATTGTATAAATGAGTAATTCCCATTAAAGTTAGTGTTGTATTTGATACATTAAGCAGAAAACCCAATAGTAGTGAAGCACGAATTTAGATGTTGAGGTTATCAGATCTAGTGCAAAAAGGAGCACAGGATATGGAGTTAAAGTTTTGGGGAAAATCAAAGTACTCTTTGCTATATAATTGAAGATCATTTTCACATGAAAGGATTAATAAAGCCCAAATTGGGAATTCAAAAATTGTGAATCTTATTGAAGAATTGAAAACGGATTTGAATTTCAAATTGAATTGGAAAAGGATGCTTTGTAATTGAAATAAGAAGTATGTATACCAATAAAGATGATTGAGCAAAGAGATTGTTAGATAAGTAGAAATAACAACCCATGATATACATTCCAGTAGGAATGTACCGAAACAATATTTAGCGGCTGAGAATGTAGACTCTAGTAACTGAATGTTTGAATTTGCCAACAGTCTTAACTGTCAGAGATATGTTTAAAGCTTATATTTGGAGCTCATAGGAACATGAGATTAATGTATAATCCTATTTGACTTTTGATCGCGGCTTTGTCAATTCGACCTTACGATTGATCCTTGAAAACCGGTCAAAAATAATAATTCCTAAGATTGCAATACAAGATGCAACCTCAGGTCATCTCACTTAATTGGAACCAAGTGAAAAAGGTCTAAGCTAGCCTAATTACCAAAAATTGCAATCAAAGTTGATAAAAT
>JANJEY010000236.1:17636939-17647275 GCA_024703695.1 Erythroxylum cataractarum
AGTATCTTAGAGTCACATTTTGGAAAAAGGGTATTTCTTAATGTTGATAGAGTTTAGCGAGATCTTGAAAACGGTATCAAATGAGTAAAATTTCGATTTAAAACGAAAAAGTTATGGACGTTTAAAATTCACTGATTACTATTCATTTGGTAAATGTTACTATTCATTTGGTAATTTACTAAATACCAACCTTAAACAAGTTTCCATTTCTTTAAATGATAAATATGACCCTTGTTTCCTTACTAATTGTTTTAAATAACCTTATATCTTTCTAGTATAGTTATATAGGTCATACTCGTTTTCCTTTTTGGTTAAAATGTCATATATTTTCAACTCATTGCAAAGGTATAAAGAGGGTAAGCTTGGTAAACCTTGGAAACAACTCATGAATGTTTCTTTCCTATGTTTATAAGTAAGTTTTGATAAATTCGGATTTCAGGTAAAAAGGTTACAAATAAATCAAGTTGGTTTTTAAGTAAACCTATAATAATCGTTTTCCTATTTTCTTTGCATCTTTGTCTTTTAACCTTCGATTCACATGAGGTTTGAAGCGTTAGTTAACTAGCTCAATTTTCTATCTTTTTTTGGTAAAATGAGAGTGTCGGGCTTTAGTTGGATTTTAGGGCTGAAGAATGTCGTTTTTGCCCGAAAGGTCGTTTTGCGACCTATAAAGGTCCGATTGAGACGTTTTCTGATTTCATTTGACCTAAAGGTCTAGGATTTCATAGTAGCTTAGGTATAGGAGCAATGATGGGCCCTAAACAGATCAAAGCTTTTGGAAGAGACTTAGAGTCGAGCTATCCAACTTATTTCGGATGAAGTGAAATTAAGTCCAGTTTGAGGATTCTTTTGTGGTGAGGAATCGCTTCCTCGTGGGACGCGCGTCCAGATGTCACGCAGGACGTCGGACACGTGTCGCACCAGGGAGGGGTTCCAACAATAATCTTTTGTGAAAAAACTCTCTTAACCCTAAAAGATCAATTGTCATTTAGTCAATAATCAAGAATAGGTTGAGGACTAAATGTCAATGGTTTGCTCCCACAGATACATCTTGTCTCCTTTTTCATCATACGGACAAGGACAAGAATCACTTGTTCTTTACGTGCACTTACTCCAAAGTCATATAGAGAACAATCTAAAGTATGTGGAAGATATAAACCATACCTACAAGTGGGAGCACACCTTGAGGTGGGTAACAAACCAATCTAGATCGAGCCATGAGAATGATATCTTCATCAAAGTAGCATTCACCACCACCATCTCTATGATTTGGAAGGAAAGAAACAATCGACCTCACAAACAAATAGAGGAAAACAAGTAGAATTCTGAATTGGATAAAAGCTGTTATTATTACCAAAAAAGTGGATCACCTCCTATGAAAGCCAAATGGAACTTATGAGTAGCTGAAACTAATGTAGATTTGAATGTTTTGTAAGTTAATACTCTCCATGCAATTCTTGTAATGGAACCGTTAACCAAGTGAGTAGAATATTGCTCTTTAAATCTAGGAAATCATTGTAATGTTGTAATCTTGTAATAGCTTTTGCTATTGTGAATACTTTCATTCATTTATCAAGAAAAAAGGTCAACAACGACCTGGCACTAGGACGCCTTAGTCTTCAGCACTCGAACTTTAAACACTGATTATTTATTTTATTTTATTTTTATTCCATATATGCATACATCAATTCATTCTTCATAATCAATAAATCTTTAAGGCTTTGCATACAATACATAAACATACGATAAACAAAATTTAGGGTTTTCTTAAAAAATTTAAAATCAATGATCATATGATTCTCTAAATTATAAGAATTCTACAGTCAAAGAGAACCATGATTTTCTCATTTGATACTCTGGCACCAAATGTAAGCTTTTTTTTCATAAATATGGCTGGATCTAGAAATTCATAGAATTCACATGTAGACATTTATATTCATAATTCTATTCTAATACAAAGACAAAGTTTATAAATGTCCACATTTTTTCATTGCTTAGTAATATAAAAATGATTCACAAACAGAAACTCCTTATTGAATTCGTCTTTTTCCCAATCTTCTAATATCACTTACATGATGGTACAAAGGGAGGAAAAATCCTTATTGACAAACATAGATCTCAAACATTTTTTTTACTTGTATCATTCAGCTTTTGAAACTTCTCGACCAAAAATCCCCATAATAAATAGCAAGTCTCTCACGACCTTTTTAACACATAAATCATTTAAAGGGCAATTTTCTAACACACAAATCAACTTCACTTATGTATTGTGTTCAAAAAGTTGAAAACAGAAAAGCAAAAAGCTCAACAACCCGACCCGACCCGACCCGTCTGTTCCCATACAGTGCTTTGCCTGACTTCTCGCCCAAGTTGAATAGAAAGAAAGAATGATAAAAGGCCCAACTACGAAGCGAACAGAGGATTCTTTCACTTGCGGTCACTGAGCAAACGAGGAAGAAGAGACAATCAAAGATGGCGAGATACGATCGAGCTATAACAGTATTTTCACCAGATGGCCATCTCTTTCAAGTCGAATACGCCCTCGAAGCTGTTCGAAAAGGCAACGCCGCTGTTGGCGTTCGTGGCTCCGACACCATTGTCCTGGGCGTCGAGAAGAAATCCACCCCGAAACTCCAAGACTCACGGTCCGTAAATCTCCACTTTTTTCTTTAGTTTGTTTGATGGATCAATTGAATACCAATCTCAGGTTTAGTTTATGCTTTGGGGTCGTTGGTATGATCTTCCCTATATTGTAAAGAATCGAATTTGGGGTTGCTTTTTGTGATTGTGAAATTCGAAGTAAGATTTACCGTATTTCTGAGAGAACAATGGCTTCCAAGCATGCTGTTTGCCATCAAGGAATTATGAACCTGTTTACATTGTTGACTCTCTTGTTTCGTAAGATCGCTAGAATCCATCTAGATTCACGTTGAAATGGTGTGGTAGGAACTAGTGAGTCCATTTTGTGGAGGCAAAGTTAACAAGAACGAAAGTGACTTGTAAACTTTTCATATTGTATTATGTTGCTGGCTACATTGGACTTGTATAGTCAAAGTTAACGTACTCAGTCTACAAACCTCTCCGTTTTTGCAGAGGTATAGGGAGGGTCATATGTGTCTGAGACTTGTATTAGCACATATATGTCTGAGATGTTATGGGATAATTTTGGGATGTTGGAGCAGTTTCTTTCACTAACAGCTTATACAAATGGTCCACGTTCAAATTCATTGTCTGTATATTGGCTTGTTGTTAACTCAACATTGATTTTGTTTTTGTTTTCATCTGCATTTATTCCTTCCTAAGGTTCACTTTTGTTCTTACTTTTTGGTGACTTTCAATCTTACAGATCTGTTAGGAAGATTGTGAACCTGGATAATCATATTGCATTAGCATGTGCTGGCCTTAAAGCGGATGCTCGTGTCCTTATAAACAGGGCACGCATTGAGTGTCAAAGCCACAGGCTTACTGTTGAGGATCCAGTTACTGTCGAGTACATCACTCGATACATTGCAGGGCTTCAGCAAAAGTACACACAAAGTGGTGGTGTCAGACCATTTGGCCTTTCAACTTTAATCATTGGCTTTGATCCATACACTGGCTCACCATCTTTGTATCAGACAGATCCATCTGGAACATTTTCAGCTTGGAAAGCTAATGCAACTGGTAGAAACTCTAATTCAATTCGAGAGTTTCTGGAGAAAAACTACAAGGAAACTTCTGGGCAAGAAACTATCAAGCTTGCAATTCGTGCGTTACTTGAGGTAGCTACCTGCCTTCTGTACTAATTAATATCTTGCTTGTCTCCTACAATATAACCAGATGATAGGTATTGCTGGCTGTACGAGGGACTTTCTTGGTAAAGGAAGTGTTGCAGCTATATGATGTTTTTCACTTAAATAATTAGCTGTTCCTACAGCCTATTTATATGGAAGCTTTGCTTGAGAATAAGTCTAAAATAATACCTTAGATTTTTTTAAAGGCGTATAAGCTTACATTTAAACTGCAATATGATCTGTGTTTGGCCACATACAGTGTTTTTACTCTGCGATGAACAGCAATCTTTATCTTATTGTTTCAGAGCATTAATTTGTGTTCAATTTGAATGCATAATGTTATAGCATAATTCATAAGTATAAGTTTAATATCCGTGTGCATACTATTTTCAGAGGCCCACTGCAGGGATATGATTTTAACCTTTAGGTAGTAAAAGATCGCTTTCTACAATTGTTTCCTTGGCTTATCTTTGAAGACATGAGATTTGAAGCATGTGTATTTTGGTTTAGGTTGTAGAAAGTGGGGGGAAAAACATAGAAGTTGCGATGATGACAAGAGAGCATGGCCTACGACAACTTGAAGAAGCTGAAATTGACACCATTGTTGCTGAGATAGAAGCAGAAAAAGCAGCTGCTGAGGCAGCTAAGAGGGCACCTTCAAAGGAAACATAAAAAGTGGACGTTTTATCTCACTGCTTTCAGTTTGCACTTCAACCAGTCCTTTTGGACATTCATCTTTCGTGATTGTCACTTTTATTTTTGATGCGTTTTGATTGGTTAGCAAAATCAGCTGTATGGTTGGTGATGGAGGATTTATCCTAAGGCTATTTTATGTAAACCGGATGGACTACTTGCCTGATTGTCTGGTACTGATGTTACATGGAAATTGGAATGAATCTGTAGTGATGGTTGGACCTGATTCATGAAACCAGTTAAAAGAAGAATCATGTTTTCACTTTGCACAAAATTATTTTGAGCGTGACAAACTAAATGAAAGTTATTTTGGCTGTGTGGATTAAACTTCGTCATGGCGAGGCTATTTCCGACCTCGCCGGTGGAATCTAATGGCGTAACTAAAAACTGACACTCGTGAAAACAAGACACCCAGTTAATGACAAATTTAATAAAGAGGGTCGAGCCCTTATTAATTCAAGATTTAACACTTATGATGCAAAGGTGAAATAGAAGTTGTCGAGAGGGGATTCTAGAGTTTCAACAAAATAAAAAGCTCCACAAAAATGTTACAATTGGCCCATGCAGGTTTCGAACATGCGACCTTCGCGTTATTAACACGACGCTCTAACCAACTGAGCTAATAGGCCTTGACATTTATCGGCAATGCCAGATTAATAAAGATCGTATAGAAAAAGAACTTGTTCTGCTAGCCAATTCCTACCTTTCCGATTTTTGTATTATATCTCGTTCGGTTCTCATGCCCGATTGAAGTTTCAACAACAATTTGTTCTCAATGCATGTTTAGCCAATCCCAGTGTTAGATCTTGCGTTTTCATTTTCATTTTTATCTTCAAAATTTAATTAAAAATTTTTCTTTTTTTTTTCAAAAATTATAAAAATCATGAAATTGGTTTTTATTTTCTATTTCTTTTTTATAATCTGAATTGCTATCAATTAAATATATATTATTTAATATATTAATTTTTAAATAAAAAGTTAATTTTTAAATTATTCATGTTAATAAATATAATATTGTTTTAATAAATATTATAGAACATATTAAAACGAAATTATTTAATTAAAAATAATTTATTTTTAAGTTTTATTATTATTAATAATACAAGTATAACGGCAGCAATATTAATAAATAAGTTTTTATTTTTATTTAAAAATAAAATTATAAACTAACTATAATAATTAAAAAAAAAAATGAAATCAACCAGTCGTAAACTATTTTTCATTTTGTGTAGGCAATTTTGATTATTTCAACCTCAGAGCTTAAAGAGAGAAGCACATTGATATAATACGTGACTCCAATTGCAGGTTACCATCTGCTGTGTAACTGAGTGCTTTCTTGCTTTTGAGAACTAATTGTGTTCGTAAATTTCGAGTCTTTTCTTTCCAAGGTGCCATCTTCGGTTGGTAGTTGTGTATCCTTACGAAAATATACTATCAATTTGGGACCGAGATCTTAGAATAACTTCAAAAAAACAAAGAAATTCAAAACTTTTCCAGCAAGAGTATCAATGGCAGGAGGTACATCAATTTCTTCCGTATTCAATTTTTTTATGATTATAATATATATAACTATTAAATATAAGTTTAATTAGTTTACATTTGATATCAAATCATTAATAACATCTGTCTTGCTTTTGTTTTTGAAGAATTTCTAATTTTAAAAAATAAATTTAAAATTTTGCATTTTAGAGTCATTTTTAGAAATCAAGTTTGTAACATATATACGGTTGGAGATATTCCTCTGAAATAAGAATTTATAATTCACAAGAGAAGAAACTGAACCTAAGGACCATATGTGGATATTTCATTAGATATACCAAAAAGACTAAAGAATAGAGGTTTTATTGTACATCACATCATACGAGAATTGTATAATCAAGAAATACAAAATTTCTTAAGATTGACCTGATTAATGGGAGTGGTCAATTTCAAGATATATTTTCTGATAGTGATTATTTGGATACTCAGCCTTCTACTGTAAACAATAAGATGAATATCATTCACAATGCTCCTTATGTTCAAATAGTCATTGTACAACCAACTATTGAAATTCAATAGCCAATTGTCAACACAAATGACAATCAAGAAATTCTAGAAGTTACTAATAATTTAGGGGGTGTTTGGTTTGAGGGTTTGGGAATAAAGGAATGAAATAATTGTGAAAAACAGTATTTGCTTTGGGGTTTTCAATTCCAGGGGAATGGATTTATTCCATTAAATTTGATAATCTACTAAACCCACCAAGTGGGTGGGTATCGAGTTTTCATTCCAATTTAAATTTTTATCACGTTTATTTTTTTACTCTTTTATTCTCAGTCTTTGCCCTACCATCCTCTTTACTTCCTTATCGCCTCTCAATTATTTACAATCTCCCATCTTGCCTTATTGTGTCTCATAAACGAAGGAATTTTTTATTCTGCGCCTCTAGATATATTTTCTGAAATCCCTTGTTTTAATATGAAATCCCAATAAACATATGAAGGGCAAATTATTTTCATTTTTATTGAGGGTAAAAATGGTATTATATTATCTTTCATTCTCATTAATGCAACAAACCAAACAATATTATTGGTATTAATACAGAAACTCAAGTTACAAATCAAACATTATTTTTTTATTTTTCATACTCATTCCTATCCCCTTCTGCTATTATACTCATATTCATAGCCAACCCCGTGCTCAAATCAAACACCTACTCAGTATATCTAATTATTCAGACATTGCCTGAAAGCATTTAGCGACCAGTCGAACCATAGACCCCACAAGAGTATGTTGGTGCAACATGGAGATCTACTAGAACAAGGAAATCAGTCATTACTAGTGATTATATCATATATCTATAAGAATTTGACTACAATATAGGAGATGAGAATGATCCTTAAATCTTTTGACAAGCCATAAGTTGCAAAGAATCAAATTTATGGTATAATCCTATGAAGGAAGAAACGAATTCCATGAGGAATAACGATATTTGGGATCTTTTTAAGTTACCTAAAGGAGCAAAACCCATATGGTGCAAATGGGTATTTAAAACAAAGAAAGACTCATTAGGCAACATTGAGAGATACAAGTAAGACTCATTGTTAAAGGATTCACTCAAAAGGAAGGAATCGACTACATAGATACATTTTCTCATGTGTCTAAAAAAGATTCTCTTCATATAATTTTGATATTGGTTGCTCATTTTGACATGAAATTGCATCAAATGGATGTGAAAATGACCTTCTTAAATGGTGACCTAGAAGAAGAGTTTTACATGATACAACCAAAAGGATTTGCCTTTAGTAATGGTGAGCGTTTGGTTTGTAAGCTTAAAAGATCCATATATGGATTGAAACAAGCATCTTTCTAGTGATATTTGAAATTCCATTATACTATCTCATCATTTGGTTTTGAAGAAAATATCATGGATCAATGTATATACCAGAAGGATAGTGAGAGTAAATTTTATTTTCTAGTATTATATGTGGATGAAATATTACTTGTAACCAATGATAGGGGTTTGTTACATGACATGAAACAATTTCTCTCTAAGAATTTTAAAATGAAAGATATGAATTATGCGTCTTATGTAACAATATTGGACCTTGAGTTGTGTTTATATATATTTATGTTAATTACTCGTTCTTTAACAATTTTTGTGAGATATTTCCTATTTTTTGGGTACTTTTAACAACTTATGAATGGTCTAATGTCCACTATTTTATTGGGTAAATAAATTCCTAATTTTTTGGTAGTTGCCCTGTAATGGATGACGTGTTTAATGAGTGTATATAGCAAGGTAGAGGTTTTATGGTTATGATACCAAATATAAGACAATTCAACATTAATATATGCTATTAACATAAATACACTAGATACAGAAGAGATTGGTGTACCTCTTGCCAATGATACTCTTGTTTGGAAAGTTTGGAACGTTTTTTACTTTAGAGTTCTTCTAAGCTTTTAGTTTCTCAACTGATGGCGTATTTCAAAAAGGTTAAAAGGAGCTTAGGGATATAAAATTTTATTTGAAATAAATATATTGATGTGCTCCCATTAAGCACGTTGTCCACTAAAAGGTAGTTACCGCAAAATTATGAATTTATTTACCCATTAAATTAGTGAACATTAGACCATTTATGGGTTGTTAAAACTATCCAAATAATAGGAAATATCTCACATTTTCCCACATGGTCCATCCTGTCAACTCAGTATCAGATCCTAATCCAATCCAAAATAGAGTATATGAAGCAAAACAATAGGTCCTTTAGTAGTTGAGTAAGTAGTGGAATATTATCTTCCGTGTATTACAATATATTACATTTTATATCAACCCGAATGTGGTACTGTTACCTAGTAATTAAACCCTATGTTCATTATAGGTCCAAAATAATCGATTTTATCAAAATTCAATAATGTGCACCATAATATGAGAAAATATCATAAATAAGATTTTCACGAAAACAACATTATGATGAAAATTACATAACTAGAAGGAAGGAATCGATTACATAGATACATTTTCTCCTATGTCTAAAAAAGTTTCTCTCTGTATAATTTTGGCATTGATTGCTCATTTTTATATGGAATTGCATTAAATGAATGTGAAGACGACTATTTTAAATGGTGACCTAGAGGAGGAGGTTTATATGAAATAACTAGAAGGATTATCCTCTAGTAATGTAACATCCCATCATCGATGGGAAGGGAAAAATCATAATTTGGGATGAGTTATGAGTGAGCAAAACTAGTCTCGACATGTTCATGCATAATATGGCCTCCATATATGCATAAATTGTACTTTTTGTATATGCACATGATTGTACATGCATTCATGACATTTCCCGACATATGTGTTTACTGTGAAAAACATATGATTTAGTTCTTGAAAATTGAATTGGAGTGATTTATGCGTGTTTTACATTTTTAGGGACTTTTAGAAATTTTTTTAAAATTTTTAGGGAACAATGTTTGGACCAAAAAAATTACCAAGTGACGGACTGATTGGATTTTTGATACTAGAAAAGACTATTCAATGGAACTGAAAAATTAGATACATGATTTTAGGATTTATTACTTTGAGTTATTGAAAATTTGGAGAGAAATTGGACTAGAAATTAATTATTTTGGAAAGGAAATAAATGAACCTTTAAAAATAAGGCAAGTGGCAAGTTACACATGTCACTTGCCTACTTAGTCTTATGCTTAAGTGTTATATAAATATCTTAGCTTTGGAAAAACTTACACGACACTTTGAGGTTAGAAAGTGAGAAAGGTGCTTTGTGAGATTTTCTTCTCTCATCCATGAGTTCTCCCATCCGTGGGTTTTCCTTCTTCTTCTTCTTCTTTGGTCTTCTTCACTTGTTCTAGCTTATTTCCTACTCTTCTCTTCTACCTTAAGTGCTCATTTTCATGTGTTCAAGCTTAAGCTTTCTACATCCCTTAAAAAAAGGGTGATTGTCGTGTATGTGAGGTGAGAAGGAGGAAGTGGTGAGTTGGTGAAAAGTGGAATAAATGAAGAATTAAAGGCTTGATTAGGTGAGAATTTTGTTTTGTGTTCTTGAATTAGTAGTTAGAAGCATTTATTGTGCTTTATGGTGCATTAATTTCATGAAGTTTGTGTGTTGATTGTATGGGCATAAGTCATGTTTATGTGAGGATGAATGATGTTGAATATGTGTAGTGTGTGAATTAAGTGTTTTAGATTGGTTTTGATGTTAGTATGATGTTAGATGAGTGGTAAATGAAAGAAAGACAATTGTGTGTGTGTGTTGACAAATAGTGACTAATTATTCAAGTGAATGGCTTGATAAACTTGTGGCTGATTTCATAGCTAAATTTGATGTTTATTGATATAGGAATGGTGTTGGAATGAAAGGATTAGAGTT
>JANJEY010000236.1:17666352-17678189 GCA_024703695.1 Erythroxylum cataractarum
AACAAAACCCTGAGGTCACAGGTTCGAGCGACGAGATCCGCGACTGGAGACCAAAGGGGACAATACTAAATTTGAGTTGGGTCGGCATGCACGACAAGATCCGTGACCCACCTAAAACAACATTTACTTCTGTAAAATGAATAAATACCATACAAGTTCTTATTTCCATAGCAGTAAATCAAGATTGGCCATTGTGACAATTTGATATTAAAAATGCATTTCTTAATGGAACTTTGGAAGAAGAAGTATACATGGATCCACCTCCGACCATAAACTGTGATGACAAAGTATGCAAACTAAAAAGGGCCTTATACGGATTGAAGCAATCCCTTCGATCATGGTTTGCATATGCGGTAAGTATTGTAAGCCAATTCATGCATGCACCAAGTAAAGATCATATGGAGGTTGTTTATCGGATCCTATGATACCTAAAATCTTCTCCAAGAAAATGATTATTTTTTGCTAAAAACGGATATCAAGAAATCAAAGGATATACAGATGCAGATTGGGCTGGAAGTTAAATTGATTGAAAGTCTACATCAAGGTATTTTATGTTTGTTGGAAGTAACTTGGTTACATGGCGAAGTAAAAAGTAAAAGGTTATAGCAAGATCAAGTGTGGAGGCAGAATTTTGTGGAATAGTACAAGGTATCGGTGAATTGCTATGGATAAAACGTAGTTTACATGTCTGCCAAAACCTAGGAAGTTATTATGTGATAACAAGGCAGTCGTAGCAATTGCAAATAATCATGTTTAAAATGAAAGAACCAAACATGTGGAAGTTGATCGACACTTCATCAAAAACCATATTGACAAAGGTACAATTAGTCTTCTGTTTGTCACATCAAAAGATCAACTAGCAGATGGTCTAACAAAGGCGATATCTGGAAAAGATTTTCAAAGCTTACTTAACAAGTTGGGAATGATTGACATATTATATTCACCAACTTGAGGGAGAGTGTTGGTGTGAGCAATCTATGGGAGGAAAATCTGTTGTCAACTTTGACAGATTATGTAAATGATTTGTTTACTTATTTATAATTAATTGTCTTATGTTTAGACTATAAAATAGGATCTTGTTGTATAACAATTAGAATAAATATGTAGGCTATAATCTCTTAAAAAAGATATAGAATTATCCTCTCCAATGCCAAAAGTTTACAATATGTGCAAATAAATTAGTTATTGAGAACGAAAAAGTAATAATAATAGAAAGATTAATTAAAGAGTAACATGTTCCTGCGATAGCATAATACTGTCAGAGTTTTATTTATTATTCTTCATTAAATATGCATAAGAAAAGTTTTTAAGTATAAAATTGTAAGTAGATGAATAATGAAGAAATTATACATGAATAATTTGTTCAAATACTTTGCATAATATTATGTCAGTAATATGCAATTAATCCTGATTTAATAACATTATAATTTAGTTGACTAACAAATAGTTTTATAGAAATCAAACGAAATCTCCTGACAGATGGATGTTTTAGAGCTACAGCGACTGCCCATGGCATCACTTTCGGTTTCTATTGGCTGCATGGTTTTTCAGATGGAATAAGCATGGAACGCAAGCAAGAAACATTGGGACAAAGGTGCCGGAGTTGACAATGGCAGACTAAGCAAAAGGATCGTGTTCGTGTCACGAAAGACTAGGTCTGGCAGATATGACTATTAAAGCCAACACAAATTCCCTTAGGGCCAGCCCATTGCTCATCAAGTATCAATTAGCCATTTCTTGTACACAGAAAATAAGAAAGGGGAAGGCCTGAAAAGTGAAAAAGATTGATGGATGCCGACGTTGCACAGTCGATATGATTCGACTGGATGTCGTAAGATTGACTACTATTAATAAAAGGACAAAACAGCCACAACCACAACCACAGTCACGGCGCTTCTTATCGTCTATTGTTTGATTTAGATAATCACCAGTTTCCTACTGATACCGTGCGCATGTGAAGTGAGTCGGAGTGATTCCCAGTGCGGTCGTACCACTACCACACACCAGAGTTGGGAAACTTGTACTTGATTGCCTTGTTGTATCCCATGTGCAAAGATGTGATTGAATTATAAATCAAAATTTGACAGCTAGGTGCTATTATTCCTCGTCTAAATGACCAATAAATAAATCCTATGAATCTGCTCTTAAGCTTGCAGACCAGTCGAAAAGCTTTAAGATTTACCAGGTGCCTTTCCACTCCATTTGCGCATATCATATCCCGAGCAAGAAATGTTTGAAAATAAGTACTTGGTCTTACAACATTCACCAAGTACTGATACTACCAATGCAGAAGGATAGATCAATACAAAATAATACGATAACCTTGAGAAGGACAATGTTCACTGACAGGATATTTTAACCGATACACCTCCAATGCTTTTTTCATGCAGATGGGCTTCCACTATCGCACTTCCCCAGAACTTACAAGCAATTTTATATACTAATTGATTTCCCAAGCAATTGTATATTCTGTTTGATTAAGGTAGGTTTATTTCAATACTCACGAGGCCTCCACATGAAACATACCAACAAACTTTACATCCCAAAAGCACCTGCAATATTTGAACATTTGCTTATTCCTGTCATATCCTTACGGGTTCAGGTCATGTTGCAGGAAGAATTGTGCCATATTTGCTATTTATTTCTTATACAATCTATCTTAAAGTAACCCACATCCTACTCGAAACAAAATATTCAAAACTCAAAAACTTGAGTCCCTATGCCTCCAAAGAGTTGGATTACTAAAACCCATCGGGGACCGTACTCTCAAAATTCTTAGTTCATTTAAGCTCGTCATCTTAGACAGATTAATATGTCAATGGAGCTGAAGTTTATTGGTGGTCCTAACTTGGTAGTTACTGTAGCGGAATGTAAAATTCTGTTTTTATAGCTATATATTACGTGTATATTTCATGATCTCTTGTATTCTGTTACTTGTTACTTATCTCAATTAGCGTGTAACTATTAGCATAAATACCTTGTATATTCACCTTACAGATCAACGGAGAGCTACTACGAAATTCTCTCATCTTCTATTATTCTCAAAACCTAAACTCTACATGGTATCAGAGCCACAATAATGGCCTTCACTCCACCTGAAACAGCTGCTATCACTACTTCCACTGCTGCCCCACCTCCTCCCTCCACCTTCACCTCCACTCATTTTCATTCCTTCATCACAAAATTGCTTGCCCATATACCCATGAGCAAAATGGCACGGGCTGAGCGAAAAATTCGTCATTTAATTGATACTACATTAACTTTACTTGCTCATGCATCTTTACCATTAAAATTCTAGAATTTTACCTTAGAACAAAGTGTTTTTTTGATTAATATCTTGCCGAGTCATGCTCCCTCCAAACAGTCTCCTTTTCAAATTTTGTACAAGAAAACTCCAAACTATTTACAACTTAAACCGTTTGGTTGCGCGATTTTTCCATGGCTCCGACCGTATCAAGCTCATAAATTTTCTTTTAGAACTATTATGTGTGTTAATCTTGGACTCAGTCCAAATCATGCTGCCTACCGATGTCTTGACAAGAGAACAGGTCGACTTTATTATGCCCGCAATGTAAAATTCAATGAACACATTTTTCCGTATGCTGATTCTGTTACTTCTCCTTCAAGTGCCGCACCTACACAAGCTCCTTGGCTCAACATTACCACTGTCATGCACTCCAATTTGGGTCCTACGTCAGCCACCTCATCAGGTATGAGTTCTAATCCTTCTTCAACTCCTTATTTTTCTCCTTCCATTCTTACTTCCCATGCCTATGCTATCACCTAACACCACAATCTCACCAGATACACCTAAATCACTATCATCTTTATCCCCTCATCCACTAGATACACGCAATTCACCCTTATCCATATATCCTTGTCCTTATCCTTCAAATCTTTTTCCAAACCAATTACCCACATCTGCGTTATCACCTAACTCCTCAACCTCACCAGATACATCCTTATCATCTTTATCTCCTCAACGACAAGATCAAAACCACCCACCCTTATCCCAACCTCTTACGCTCCCCTCCCCAGAATCTCGTCCACTTCCCATCTCATCTCCATCATCTTCTCCTCATGTCCTCACCCGCACCACTTCTTTATCCACATCCTCCCCTGGTTTAAATCTTTTTGTCGATCTTACGCAATATAATCCACAACCCTTATCCCAACCGAAACCCACTCCAACCCAAAGCCATGCCATGGAACTTAGACCCACTACCAAAACCAAACGGCAAGCTCACCTAGCTCACACCAAACCGAATTATCTTACCCAAGAACCCAAAACCATAACCCAGGCAACATCAGTTTTAGAATGGCGTCGAGCTATGCAGGATGAAATCAATGCCCTGATTGAGAACCAAACGTGGCGACTAGTTCCCCGACCTCCACACAAAAACATTATTGGCAACAAGTGGGTGTTTCGCATCAAACGACATCCCGATGGCAGTGTTCAACGATATAAGGCTCGGTTAGTGGCCAAAGGTTATGCTCAACAAGCAGGTGTGGACTACCACGACACTTTTTCTCCTGTCATTAAGTTCACTACTGTCCGCACTATTTTATCCTTAGCTACTATTCACGGATGGCCTGTTAGACAAATTGATATCTCTAATGCTTTTCTTCATGGTCACTTGGAGGATGAAATATACATGGAACAGCCGGTAGGCTTCCAACATGCACAATTTCCCAACCATGTCTTTCGCCTTCAGCGATCGTTATATGGCCTCAAGCAAGCCCCTAGGGCTTGGTTCAAACGTCTCACTGATTACCTGATTCAGCTTGGTTTTACACCCTCCAAGGCCGACACATCTCTCTTCTATCTCACAATTGGGACGTTGAAATTTTATATCCTCGTGTATGTGGATGATATTTTATTAACTTGTTCTGATGCTACTAAGCTTGATTGGTTTATTCAGTCTATTAAGCAGGCGTTTCCTGTTAAGGATATGGGGCCTCTGCATTTTTTCTTAGGCATTCAAGTCCTCCGTCAACCTACCGGCTTCGTTCTCAGTCAGCAAACATACTTGGAGGACCTTCTTCGTGAGACCAATATGTTTACTTCCAAATCTTGTGCTACACCAATGTCCACGGCTCCCACCTTGAGTAAAGCCATAGGTTCTCCTCATCCGCATCCTGAGCAATATCGTCAAGTTCTTGGCGCTCTTCAGTATTTGACTCTCACCAGGCCTGACATTGCCTTTCCCGTCAACAAGTTAGCTCAATTCATGCATAGTCCAACTAATATTCATTGGCAAGCAGTCAAGCGTCTCCTTCGTTATCTTCGTGGCACTACTTCTCTTGGTCTTACTTTCACCAAACGGTCTACTATTCAGCTTCAGGCCTTTTCTGATAGTGATTGGGCTGGCTGTCCAGATGATCGTCGGTCCACCGGTGGGTATCTGGTCTATATGGGTGACAATCTTATTTCATGGTCCTCAAAGAAGCAACCAACAGTTGCCCGCTCCTCCACTGAATCCGAATACAAGGCCATTGGTAATGTCACAGCGGAGATTATGTGGTTGGGCTCACTGCTTCATGAAATTGGTTTTCCTCGCGCTCTTCCAGCGCAACTCTAGTGCGATAACATTGGTGCAGTATATTTGACAGCGAATCCTGTCTTTCATGGCCGAACGAAACATGTGGAGTTGGATTACCATTTTGTACGTGAACAAGTCAAGCTGGGTCGTCTCACAGTTAAATTCATCTCCAGTGTCGATCAGCTAGCTGACGGTCTTACTAAACCGCTGGGCACTCGACTATTTCATCGTTTTCATGACAAGCTTCGCCTTCATCCTACTCCGGCTTCAGCTTGCGGGGGCGTGTAAAGGAATGTAAAATTCTGTTATATATCTGTATATTACGTGATCCCCTGTATTACGTGATCCCCTGTATTTCCCTGTATTCTGTTACTTGTTCTTATCTCAATTAGCGTGTAACTTTTAGTTTCAATATCTTGTTTATTTGCCTTACATCATTAATGAGAACAACTACAAAATTCCTCTCAAAACCTAAACCTTACAATTGCAACTTTCCGTCCCGGGTCAAATACATATTGTACCATAGTCTGTCGATGGACAGAAAATTACCGTCCCCATATTCCTGAGACGGGGACAAAATGGTGGAGACATAATAGCAAACACCTCGGAGATGGAATTTTTGAGTCTCCGTCCACTGTCCCCACCCATGAGCACAGTTACCAAACACAGTGTAAAAGAACATATGAAGCACATAATTCGAAGGAAAAGACAAAATGGGTGTTTAGCGGATAAAAAGAGAGAAACATCGTAAAAGCTCCTCATCACATACCCTCGTTTCCGCCATGGTTATTATTGGAGAGAAAACGTTGCCTACTCGGGAAATGCTTGAAAGAAATACAAGTGTAACTGATGGTTTGCATGCGCCTGTTTTGATTGACCTACCTAACCTTCTGTAATATATAACAATAATGAAGTCAAGTCAACGAACCTCGCTTTTTTGAGGATATGCAACGTTCTGAATTCCGTTCCGTTTCGACCGATATTGGCTGGAACGTTCCGTACCAGCCGAAAAATGGTACCGAAATGAGCATAAAGATACCGGAGATAAATTCCGGTTGGTATTGGCCAATTTTAGCGGTACCGGCCGGTATTCAAAATACCGGTCAAATACCCGCCGGTACTGGAAATTTTAAAAAAATGGGGGACTTTTTTGAATTGAATTGAATTGGAATTGAATTGTAATTGAATTGAATTACAATTGAATTGAATTGAATTGGATTGGAATTGGAATTGAATGGAATGAATGGAATTGGAATTGAATAGAATTGAATTGAATTGGAATTGAATTGAATTGAATTGAATTGAATTGGAATTTAATTGAATTGGAATTGAATTGAACTGAATTGTAATTGAATTGAATTGGAATTGGAATTGATTTGCAATTGAATTGAATTGAAATTGAAATTGAATTGAATTGAATTAAATTCAATTCAATTGAATTGAATTGGAATTGAATTGAATTGAAATAGGAATAGAATTATGAATGTTTTGTAATTGTTAGGATTGGAAATTGTTGGGAATGGAATGAATGGAAATAGAATTATGAATGTTTTGTAATTGTTAGGATTGGTAATTTTTGGGAATTGAATTGGAAATGAATTGAATTGAATTGGAATTAGAATGGAATTGCAAATTGTTGGAGTATGTTGGAGTATGTTTTGAATTGAATTGGAATAGAATTGAATTGGGAGTATGTTTTGAATTGAATTGGAATTGAATTGAATTGGAATTGAATTAGAATTAGAATGAAATTGAATTGTTGGAGCATGTTTTGAATTGAATTGGAATGAAATTGAATTGAATTGGATTTGAATTGAATTGAATTAGATTGGAATGGAATTGAATTGTAATGGAATTGAATTGGAATTGAATTGAATTGGAATTGAATTGGATTGGAATTGAATTGAATTGTAATGGAATTGAATTGGAATTGCATTGAATTGGAAATGAATTGAATTGGAATTGGAATTGGAATGGAATTGCAAATTGTTGGAGTATGTTTTGAATTGAATTGGAATTGAATTGAATTGGAAATGATATATACTGGGTCTTCTGCTTAATTAATCTCAAAGTTAATTAAGGCTTTGTACGGGCTAAATTATCTTAGTAAGTTTGTATGTTTATGATATGATATATACTGGGACTTCTGCTTAATTAATCTCAAAGTTAAAAGAATCTATGATGAGAAGGTTTGAGATGACAGATCTAAGAAAGTTAAATTATTTTCTAGGTCTGGAGGTGTAGCAAACAAGAAAAGGAATATTTGTGTCACAGGACAAGTATGCAGTGGATGTTATGACCCAAAATGCTGCAATATTGAGGCCCAGAATTGTTGGAGACTCGGCTGGGTTGAGGAGAGGCTTGAGGACAAAGAACCCACCTAATTGGCATGCTGATTACGTGAAGAATTGACAGCTGGACACTGGCTACGTCAGAGAATAACGGTGTACTCGTGGTGATAGAATTTCCTTTTATTAGCTAATGATTGTAGTGAGTTCGTTATGGAATTTGTTAGCCGAAAATACTTCTCTCTCTCTCATCTCTGATCACTCTCTCCTTCCTCATCTTCATTTCTGGGAATTCACTACAAATTTCTGCAGATTCATTGGAATCGAACCCCTTGCTGAGTTAATATCATCGATTTCCTTGGTTATATTGCTCTGTTTCTGTTGGTAACTGTTGCATTGCTTTCACTGGTGCTTTCATTGAGTCCCGGTTAAGATGACGGGATCCAGTTCGGAGCCTCAAACACGGTTGAAAGTCATGGATGACAGCATCAAAGTATTGGCCGAGAATCAGGCCGGCCTCCGTCGTGACATGGAAGCTTCTCACATGGTACTTCGTGGCGATATCGATAGTCTTAAACTCATGCTGCAAGACGTGTTAGCTCACCATGCATTACAACCTCCGTTTCTGCCACCGGATGACCGTCCTCCACTTACCACTCACGACCACAGCCCGATGGGCCGTCACAAACCTGCTTCCATTCAGATGTCGCGGTTCTCAGGTGAAAATGCCGACCGTTGGGTCTTACAGGCCGAGAGATACTTTGATTTTTATAAGATTCCTTTGGATGACCGGGTCACGATAGCTTCCTTTTATTTCGAATCTGCTGCTGCCGATTGGTACGATTGGTTGTATCGGAACAGAACATTAACGGGTTGGCGCGACTTCACTGCGTCTCTTCTTCTAAGATTTCGCCCTAAGGAACTGGAGGCACTAGAAGGGCTTTTGGAAAAAATCCAACAGACCTCAACTGTTGATGAGTATCGGGCCCATTTTGAGTCCATTATGAACAGGACCGTCCCATTGCCAACTCAGTTTACAACACATTGCTTCATCTCGGGGTTACGGTCTGATATCAAGCCCTCAGTGTTGGTGCACAGGCCCAATTCCCTGAAAGAGGCCATGCATCTAGCCCAAATACATGAGCAGAGGATAGCTTTCGAACGTGGGCACCTCCGACCATCCTTGGGTAATTCTAGACCCTTATTGCCAACTCCTCCACAGAAAACTCCTTTGGTAGCCGCAACCTTGCCTCCTCCGCCTCAGTCATCGACAGCCACTCTCCCCGGCAGTAACAAGGCGTCGTTCCGTCGCCTTTCCTCTGCCGAAGCCGCACAGCGTCGCGCTAAAGGCCTGTGCTACCATTGTGATGAACCTTATTCTTGGGACCACAAATGCAAGAACAAACCACAATTACTCATGCTTGAAGACGATCCGGAGCAACCCGATCCACCCGACAACATTTCTTCGCCCAGACATGCTTTGCCCGACCCGCATACCGAATCAGCTGCTATGGTCGAACCAGCACAGTCCGCCATATCATATAACGCGCTGGCGGGAGGTTGCTCAGCCTCGACTCTCCGTTTTTAGGGGTCAGTGAATGGTCAGTCGGTACAGGTTCTATTAGACGGGGGCAGCACACACAACTTCGTGCAAACGAGGGTTGCTAAGTTTCTGAACTTGCTGATTTTGCCTACACCTTCCTTCGCCGTTTTAGTCGGCAATAGTGAGAAATTACGTTGTATTGAGGTCGTTCGATCAGTTCCGTTGGTGATTCAGGGACAGGAAATTTTGGTGGATTTTTATGTGCTTCCGATTTAGGGGTGGGACATGGTTTTGGGTGTTTCGTGGCTAGCGACACTCGGTCCGGTTATTATGGATTTTGCAGCCTCGGTCTTCGAATTTCAGTGAACGGGAAGTCAATCCGTTGGACCGGGACCAACACACCATCTGTGCAACAGATTCAATTTAATGGACTGCGGCGATTGAATCGAATTGGGGTTATTGCGGAGTATTATCGGATTGAACTTTGCACTGATAAGCCGAACGAATCTGATGTTCCAAATACCGATATTGAGTCATTGCTTGCTGAGTTTGAAGATGTGTTTTGCAAGCCATAGGGACTGCCTCCGAGTCGCCGTTGTGACCACGCCATCCACTTGTTCCCTGGAGCCGCACCGGTGAATGTTAAACCTTATTGCTATCCCCATTTCCAGAAGCAAGAAATGGAAAAATTAGTATCTGAGATGTTATCCGAGGGCATTATACAGCCTAGCACCAGTCCCTTCTCTTCCCCGGTATTGCTGGTCCGGAAGAAGAATGGCACATGGAGATTTTGCGTGGATTACTGAGCATTGAATACTATCACGTTACGGGATTGATTTCCTATTCCCACTATCGATGAACTTTTTGATGAGCTTTTTGGCGCAAAGTACTTCTCTAAACTCGATCTGCTTGCCGGTTTCCACCAAGTACGTGTTCGGTCCGAAGATGTAGCTAAAACCGCTTTCCGTACTCATGATGGGCACTTCGAATTTCTTGTTATGCTGTTTGGGTTGTCTAATTCGCCCTCGACCTTTCAGGCCCTCATGACCGAGGTGTTTCGTCCGGTTCTCCGTCAGTTTATATTGGTGTTTTTCGACGACATACTCATTTATAGTCCCGATTGGCCCACTCATTTAGAGCACATTCGTGTGGTTCTTTCTCTGTTACGTAGCAACAGTCTGGTAGCTAAACGTAGCAAATGTTTGTTCGGCCATCCTTCGATTGGTTACCTCGGGCACATTATCTCTCAGGAGGGTATTTTAGTGGATCCGGATAAGATCACGGTTATTCAATAGTGGCCTACTCCTCGTACAGTTAAGGAAGTCCGTGGTTTCCTTGGTTTAGCCGGGTACTACCGTCGCTTCATCAAGAATTTTGCATCCATTGCTGGTCCTCTTACTGATTTACTTAAAAAGGATAATTTTCACTGGTCCGACACTACCGCTGCATCCTTCGACCGACTTAAGGAATTATTGAGCCATGCCCCTGTTTTAGGCCTTCCCGACTTTCAGCAGCCTTTCGTTGTAGAAACGGACACATCGGGTTCAGGCATAGGTGCCGTGTTGTCGCAAAACAGCCACCCAATCGCCTACTTTAGTTAGCAACTTAGCGCTCGTATGCAGCAAGCATTGACTTATCAGCCCGAAATGTACGCGATAACGCAAGCTATTGCGAAGTGGCGGCAATATTTGCTTGGGAGGAAATTCACTATCATAACGGACCAGCAACCGTTAAAAAACCTGACTGGACAAACGATTCAGATTCCGGACCAGCAGAAGTGGCTCGGAAAGTTAGTCGGGTTTGATTTTGATATAGTCTACAGACCGGGTAAGCATAATAATGCAGCTGATTCCTTATCTCGAATTCCATCCCCCACCTTCCTTGCTCTATCACAACTTGAATTCGACTTTGTTTCCGAGCTCCGTGAGGCCAATAAAAAGCATACTGAGTTGATTGAGATGCAACAGCGGTTGATTAATGCCCCTGATAGTATGCCTGGGTTTTAGTTCAGGGATGGGTTACTCTTGTTTCGTGACAGACTTGTGTTGCCATCTGACTCACCTTTAAAACAGCAACTTCTCCAAGAGTTTCACTCTTCGACAGTCGGGGGACACTCAGGTATAACTCAGACTTTTCATCACCTATCCTCGAACTTCTTTTGGAAGAAGATGCGCGCTGACGTGACACACTTTGTTCGTAGTTGTCACGTGTGTCAACAAATGAAGGTTGAAGCGTTGAGTCCCGGTGGTCTACTTCAACCACTCCCTATTCCTGAAGGTGTATTTGAGGCTGTTTCGATTGATTTCATTGCAGGCTTGCCGTCGTTTAAGGGGAAGTCTGTTATCATGGTTGTCGTGGATCGGTTGTCCAAGTATGGGCATTTTTCGGGCCTTCCGACCAATTTCTCTAGTGTAACAGTGGCTACCACCTTCATTCAGGAGGTTGTACGACTCCATGGGGTGC
>JANJEY010000236.1:17699303-17712220 GCA_024703695.1 Erythroxylum cataractarum
AACATCAGACTATCAAGTGGCGGTACACAAAACACAGACCCAACATTAAAAGGCGCCTTTTAAATGTTGGGTCCGTGTTTTGTGTACCGAGGTAAACTAGGCCCAGCGTACCCCAAGTTGGCACGCAATCCCAACCTTCAAAGGTATTGTCCTCTCTGGTCTCGAACTCGAGACCTCAAGGTTTTGTTGTATTTAAATGCACGCCTCTTAACATTGAGCTAAGTTAGTTAGCTCAATGGTAAGAGGCGTGCATTTAAATGCAAAATCTTGAGGTCTTGAGTTCGAGACCAGAGAGGACAATACCTTTGAAGGTTGGGATCGCGTGCCAACTTGGGGTACGCTGGGCCTAGTTCGCCCCGGTACACAAAACACGGACCCAACAGATATTATGGGTTTTTCGAAGGTTGCAATTTTCGATATGAATCTCGAAGGTAATGATGTCAAAATTTTCTTGATAAGTTTCATATTTTAATTCTTCTTGTCAAGTTGATGTGCTTGGTTGGCAATGTTATGCAACCTCTTATGGAAGTCTCAAATAGTTTCATTTTCATCCATTTTAGCTCTTCAAATCTAGCAGCCAACATATGAAGTTTCGAGACCATCATAAATTTTGATCCTTTATGTATTATTTGCAAAGTATTATATGCCTCTGTCGCAAATTCACAGGTTGATATCATAGAGCGACCTTCATCAACTGCATTGAAGATGGCGTGCATGACTTGAGAATTTCCAAGCGCTCCCTCTTCTTCAGTCCTTGTCCATTCATATTAAAAATTGCTTCTCCCTTTTCATCGGTCATCATCAGATGTGTCCAATCATTTAAAACCGAGTTTCATGCTTTTGTTCCTTGTGCCTGAATGAATACTGTCATTTGTGATTTCCACGTAGGATAATTAGATCCATCTAGCAACGGTGACTTAGTGATTGATGCTCCTTCTCTTGTAGGTATAATTGTGAAACATGAATCTACACCAACTTGGCGTACTAAGTTCTGATTCGTTGAACCTCTCACTGATACCAATTGTAAATCCGAAAGGATATGGTTTTGCAAAAATTCTGGTTCAGCTACAGTTCCTTTGAACTGTATTTGTGGTTACTTGATATAAAGCAACTGTGTCAGCAACTATAAATGTTCTAGCATAAACAAAAACAGAAAAATTAAATGCAAAATAAACAAATCAACATCTAAGATTTTGTAACGCAGTTCGACACACTTTGCCTATATATGTGGGGCCCTCACTTAACTTATTCACTTTATCAAAGAACAACAATAGTTTTACTAAAAGCATTACAACTCCTACTCACCCTACCCTTGACATTATCTATTGTCCTCACAATCAGTGAAGGTAAATCACTCCCAATAACACGACCGCTATGTGTTAAGTTCAACAGAATATTTTCACAGCAATGTTTGATAATAAAGATAAGAATTAAATAACTCAAGTGATTTAAACAATAAGGGTATAAACAAAGACATTTGAGACAAGAAAACAACTCCCCTAACAATATAGTTTTTTCAAAGAAAAAATGGGAAGTTGTCCACCAAGAAATTTTCTATGAAGCTTTGATATTGTTATTGAAATATCCTACACGTAGCAATGAAAACTCAGCAAAACAACAAACGTTTCATTATTGAAATGTTAAACTAATGGAGCTGCAAAAACACAAGAAAACAACTGAAGATTTTAAAAACCTAACAACTTGGACAACTCAGAAAATCACACAACCTAGGGAAAATGCAGCTGCCGGATGTGGATGGATCATGTAATATTTTCCCACTCATAAGGAAAACATAGTTGTTTCAAGAAATAATTATCAAAAATTGAATGTTTCACCACTAAAACATCTAAACAAAAACAGTTGCACACACATGCTTTCTACACACTTTTCCCTAACAAATAGTAGCTCAATTGTCTAAAAATTCATACACCAACAGAGAAAAACATCTCACATAGATAACTGCAATCACCACAAAATCTGCTACCAAAGATAACTTGAATCACCAAAATTATAGCTGCTAATGATAATCGATGATCCCTAAAATTACAACTGCCAAGTCACAATATACAAGTCTTTTTTTACCCAAAAATAACAACAATATAGCCCTAAAAATTCATGCAAATAGGTAGAGAGCACAACTATCCAATGTAGATAATGTGACAAAAAAATCAACTGCCTTAGATAGATAAAAAATACTAAAATAAGTTATCAAGAAGAGTCCAAAAATTACCAAAAATCTGCATCTTATCTTAATCAAGATATGGTGAATTTATTCCAATTAATTCCTATCATGACTAGGATTTTATTCCAAATAAATCTCATCTTCAAATAATCTCACGTAGAGTAGAATACTCATCACTGTGAAATTCCACAAATTACCAAAGATGTCTAATTATAAATAATGCTTCTTAACAAACTGGATATTTGAAAAGAAAATGATAGAATGTTACATACCTTGTACATTTATTCTATTTATAGAAAAAAAAGAATTTTTATTAAAATTAAAAATTTTAGTCAAACTCTAATTATAGTTATAATTTAATTTTAATAAAGTCCAATGTATCATACTAGATCTTTAAAGTTTCTTAAATTTCATACCAACTTAATTTAAATTGATTTTTCTTTTTTAGCTACTCTTTTATGTATGGACTATTACGTTCCTACTATATTTACAATGATTATAAATTATGATTTGAAATCAAAGTTAGAATTAGATCTTTAATTCCGTAATTAAACAAAATATAATCATATATCAAGATTGACATCTAGTAATATATTATGACCAACCAAATATTAAGAATGTTAAAATAGTTTGATTTAACATATTCATACATAGTTATGATGTAATTTATTCACTTCCTTATCCAATGTTCTAATTGACATAGAGTATGGATTTAGTGTTTATTTTTTAAATACAATCATGTTCCTTTTTGCTAATTAGTAATTTATTTATAATTGATACTTAAAAATATCTTTTCAAACTTCAATTCACTATAGTAAGAGAATTCCTTAAATTACTGCTAATCAAGAATAATAGAACATCTTTTTAATTACTTCATAATGATCAATCTTTTAATGACTTATTCAACTACCTATATATGGTTCATACTAGATCTAAAAACTTTTAACTAGGCTACCCAAAATAGAATAGATCATAAGTAGAATCAAAACATAGTAATTCTCACATCAGATACTTAAGTAATCTCAAATCTAAGGATCAATTATACAATCATCATAATGAAAAAATCCATAGACATATAAGTAATATTTCTTTTGGAATCTTCATAAACGAGCCAATTCGGTGAACTTATTCTCTAATAAGTACTCACATATTTGTTTAAATATTTTCATACTTTAATTTATGAGATACCTGACCCAATCTAATTTCTAAGACCATTTTCAAGTAACATTTAAAACCAAACTAAGGTAAACAATTATACATAGAAATAAAATTTTGACGAACTATAAACAAATACAGTTCCTCTACTCCATATATGTTGCAGTAATGGCACCATAGTTCTATACCATGAAGCCAAAGGCTTTCAATTCTACAAACATATCATCAAGACCTGCAGACCAATATTTTGTTTATTTCAAAACTTAAAATAAGCGGGTTTCAATTTCATTGTCATAAATCAAATTGTTTTTACCATACACATATGAGTGGAAGCTAATGGGTTAGGAGGACTTTTATAGCATCGACATATAATGAAAATAAGTGATTTTAAAGAATGATGTAAATTGATTGTTTATTGTTAGTTATTTCAATTAGCAATTCAAAATTGGAACTTTCTTCTTACAAAACAATCCCATAAAGAACCCTTTAGTTATTGTTGAAGGATCCAAGTTATGAACTAATCAGCATTGCTATTATTTCGGGTAATTTTTAAATTTTATAAAACAGTCACTATACTATTTAAAATTATAAAATAATCCCTCAATATATTGTACTGTATAATCTATAATTTTATATCAACTTTGTCTCCAAAAATTATAATAATAAAATTTTGAAATAACAATAATTTATTTATTTTTATTAACATTACTTTTCACATATTTCACATATAAATAATAACTATAACTAATATAAAAAAGATCATTTCATCATCATACAAATATAAATTTAAGGACAATACAAAGTATTTAAAATGATACAATTTCATCATTTAATAAATAATAATGACATCAAAATATTAAATAAAAAGAATAATAAATATCCATACTATCTAATTATTACAATTTACAATAAGAGTTTGTGCCAAAAAAAATAACCAACTAGAAGTAAGACTTAAAATAAAAAACATTTACAATTATATTTATATTGCATATATACACCAAATATAAGTAAAATTAAAAGAATGAGAGAAATAAAAATCTAGAACTTTATTCGATCAAATACCTGCTCAAATCACATCGACCCCAATTCTCATTTGGTACAAATTTCTTATCATTGAGATAAGCCTCATCATCACCATCACCATCCACTAAATGACATGTGAATACTTTCTCATCCAAAATTTTCTGCCAAGCCATTCTCATCTATCAAACTCAATTCTTCAAAAACCTAATCCACCAAAAGATCAATATGGTCAAGGTAAATTGGATCTACAAAAACTACTTATTCTATTAAGAATCCTAATGAACAAATACAATTAAATTATTAAAAATTATAAGAAATTATATCCAACTTAATGATGATAATAACTTATCTTTCTCTAAGCTTTGAATTATATATAATAAAAACTAAGTCATTCAATATTTTGTAGTCCAATGTATTTCTTTTTTTAGAATGGATGAATACAAAGGCGATCAAATTCTTTTCATATCCTGTTGCACTCACACATTACACATATCCTGTTGTAAACCTTTGAAATTCTAGAACATCACTTCTGAATTAGTCCCACTAAGCAATTGTTAGAAAACAAAAATAACATTATAAACAAAATAAAGTGATGATTAATTTTAACAAGTAACAAAAGTAAAAATAATATTTACTTGTATTAAGTTTGTTTATTTGAAAAATAACAATTGACATCCTAAAATCACCATAAGCATCCTTATAAATCTCTATTTGTGAGCTTATGAGATCTTGTATCATCTTATGGGCAATAATTGTTATAATAGTTAATAGCATTCTCCTAATGAATTCAACTTTCTTTATAAATCTTGGTCTAAAATAGACACACGGATTTAAAAATGCCCTATCTTTAAAAAATGAAGAGTAAAGTTGTCTTTCACATATCTCATTGATGATTACAAGATAAGGTGTATACAAAGAAGACCTATTTTTCAGATCGACCTTGATTACTTCCTTTCCCCTTTACATAGCATCATAAAATAACTCATTATTGTCTTTTCATCACTATTAGCCAGATGAAGTACCATCACCTAAGGCTCATAAACTCATATGACAAATTGATATTGAGACCAAACTTCATTATCTTTAAATATAATTCTAGAAATCCAATCTATCATTAGCCTAGCATGTTGAAATGCAACCTACTTATCACGTGTAAACATTTGCCTCAGCTTCTTCTTCATCATAATAAAGCACTAAAATGATAAGAAATTGGTTAGAGATCTTATAATAGTAGGACAACACAAATTCCTACCATTGGTGAAATTCTTTTTCATTAAATTCAAGATCCATGCGCAACTGTAGATGAACTTGGTCATGTTTTTTTCTTTCTGCTTAGTCTTATCAATAATATGAAAATATGTAACATCCCAACATTAAGTCAATATAATGTGCAACATAAGGAGTGCAATAAAAAGAATTATACTTGCTTTGCAATCTTCTTTCATATGCTTTATAAGTATAATCATTGTCACTGATGAAGTGAATAATATTTTATGGATCTTTATAACTTCATCAAATATTTGAAACAGAGTATGGGCATTCCAAACAAGGCCAGATGTATCAATAGGCTTCAAAAATATTATCCCTTTTGTAGAATAAACTAAAAAATTAGTAATAGGCTTAGGTCTTCTATTTGTCCAAGCATCACATATGTTGAACACCCATAAGTAGCCAAAGTCATTCTTTTTTCATCCAAATAACTTTTTATTTCATAAACATACTTGCTTAGAAGTTTACCTCTTTGGTCATCAATTGAAGAAGGTTTGTATCTTGGATCGTAAGAGGCAATAGCATCTACCATAGGCTGATGATAATAAGATTGAGTAACATTAAATGTTATATATAAATCATACCTCCATCTAGCCATTTCCATGTCCACATTATGAGCTGATTCTCTAGACTATAAGGCACTACGGATTAAAGGCTGAGCTTTAGGAATTGTTCATGGTATAAGAAAATTAGAAACATATCTTCTTCTTTTCCTAACATTAGGTACAACATTTCCTTCTTGTTATGTATGAATACTACAACTTTCAACATCCGTACTATCATTTTGACTACCAGCAAAAAAACTTTCACTACTAATTTCGTAGTTCAATCTTTGGCTTCTATCTTTTTTCTTGTTGATATTCTTCAAGCAAAATCTTCATTTGCTATTTCACATCATAAATCACTTTTTAAAAAGGCCCTGCATCATAACTCGCTTTTTAACTCTAGTTAAATGCTTCTTTAATTTGGTTATTCTCCTGGCTTTCAAATGCTCATTATAATACAAACAGATAGAATGTCTCTTCATTCTAAGAACTAATCTAACATAAGCCCAAGCTGGATCATCAAATCTTCCTATACCTGAAGCAACCGAATTCTCAAAAGTACTTTAGCTTCCCTCTATTTATCTGTAAAATAAATTAATACATATGTCAAAATTAAATTAATAACTTCATATCAAAATAAAGAACATTTAATTTCATTATCAACTACTATTACAAAATATATATTGTTTAACTAAAAAATAACACAAAAGCACATACATCTTATATAACTCAATTTGGATGATTATATAATTCAACCATAAAGATATACACTCACAACTATAACCTATTAAATTTCAACCATAACTCACAACTATAAGTTCATAACATATTTTATGTAATCACATAATTAAACTATAAACTAATCTATTTTGTTTGCTTATACAATTCAATTCGTAATGCTTATCATTATTTTATTTCTTAACTAATTTCAATCAATATTGTTAAGAAAATCTCAATTCCCAACTTTAATTTAACAATATTTCATTCCCAATTTTATTCAAAATTCTTAGTTTCTTACTCAAATTAGCTCCACAATCAAGAGTCAACATACATTACACAATTCAACTTCATTCAACACAACTCACTAAGAACCAATAATTTAACATATACAATTACAGATATATGTCTAATATAACTTATTTTATATGAATACATAATTCAACCATAAAGACATACACTCACAACTATAACCTAATCAATTTCAACCATAACTCACATTTACAAGTTTACAACCTATTTTATATAATCATATAAATCAACTATAAACTAATATATTTTGTTTGCTTGTATAATTCAATTTGTAATGCTTTATTTGCCTTCTTAACTAATTTTAATCAACATTATTACTGAAATCCTAATTCTTACCTTTAATTTAGCATTCTTTTATTCACCAATTTTAATTATCATTCCTAGTAACTTCATAGCCAAAAGTCAACATACATGATACACTATGCAATTCACTAAGAACCAATAATTCAAAATACACAATTGCTATACAATACAGAGTCACAAGACATAAATTCATAATTCAATATTCATTTATATATATTCAATATTATGCAGAAAACAAATGTATAATTTAATATTCAACTCAATAATCAACACAATTCAATATTTCAATATTCATATTCCATAATTCCATAAAATTTGTTGCATTTTTTTGCAACCTTCATTGAATCCCTATCTCAAAGACACAAAGATTGTAGAACAAAAATACACAATTTTTTGCAACCTTCATTAAATTACTACGTAACACAAATACACATTTTTGTGCAATCTTCATTGAATCCTTAGAGTGGTGTGGGTTGGGTCAATAAATTTGAGTGTGGACTGTGGTTTAGTGGCACAAGTTAGTAGGTATAATGACAGGTTCGCATGTAGGTGCAGTACAGGTGCAACTAGGTACGAGTGTAGTGCAACTGGGTTTAAGTGTGATTATGTACGGGTGCAACTGTATGTAGGTGAGACTGGGTGCAAGTGTGATTAGGTGTAGTGCAAATGTTGTCGGGTGTGGCTGGGTGTTGTGCGAGTGTGACTGGATGCAAAGGGCAGGTGATGAGCTGACCTAAGGGTTAAGAGTGAGAGTAAAAAGGTGAGATGAGAGTGAGACTATAAGAGAGGCGCAAGCGGTACTGGGGTAAGGAGGAGGCTGAGTAAGTTTAGGGTTAATTTTGTCAAAATTTCAATTTAGTCCTTAACTTTTAAAAGTTTGTTATTAAGTTTAATTAGTAACTAGCCAATATTTTGGTATTAGTCGGTACTGATTTGGCAATTCCAAATCCCGATATGCAGTTACTTTAAATCTTATCATTTTTTGGCTAATACTGCCCAATACGGTATGACACTCATAACTTTGATTTTATTCATGTTCCACTTAGGTAGAAAAAGACAGTGGGAACCTCTAAACTCTATGGAAGTTGGAGGTTTGTTGAGTTCATTAATTGTTGTAACTTGATTGACCTAAAATTTGTTGTCCATTTGCTTGAACTAATAAAAGAGTTATTATTTGAAAAAAAAACATTTTGCAATTCTACTTAACAAGTTGTGTTTGAAGAGGTAAGGTGTTGCCTTTATCCAAATTTTCCTTAAATCATTGCCCCAATTTGTTGTTTCGATGGCTTATGATCAAATTTCAAAGCCTTCCAAATTTGAGGTTGTTTGGTTGATATACTCAAGTTTCACAGAATTACTACAACACATTTAATTTGACTCTTCTTCTGTTGTTCCTAATTTTATTGCTAAAACTATTGAGGAGTTTATGTTTTAGAGTGCCTTAATTTTTGGTAGCATTTCTCATATAAATTTATAAAGTGAGAATAAGTAAAATAAAAATAAAATCAAACCTATATTGTAGAAGATAAATTTATTTATATTTAAAAGAATAATCACAAATAAAGATTACACAATATCACAAACTACTTATAATGTTATTAGGAGTAGGTCCCCAAATATTAGAATAAATCAAATTAAAAGATGATAAAGAAATATAATCATTATTAAAAAAAAGATAATATATGACATTTAGAAAGTTGACATGAAGCATAATCAAAGTTTAACATGACCCAAATAATCACTAGAAATTAAATTTCTTGGCTTAATATTAGAGAGAAGAACAAGACGAGAGTGTCAGAGATAGGATGTAATAGCACCAGTAGTAAGTTTGGATGGGAGGTAAAGAAAAATAAGTTCAAACAAACTGTCCAAACTTACACCTTGTCCCCTGAATCTTGCTTGTATATAGATTCTATATAGTACAACTACAACCTAAAAAGTAATTTAACACAAAATTCATATAATTGACCAATAGATATGAGATTTAAAGAAAGTTTAAGAACAACAAAAGTATTAGGTAAGGATAACTTAGGTATTTGAACAATGCTTATACTTTGAATATGCATAATAGAATCATCAGTAATATAAACATCATATGAAATAAAAGGAGTGGTTGAAAAGTCAAATATAAAGGAGCTAGAGGTCATCACTACAAGAAAAGAAGGAATTAGAGACGGAATATTACCGACAAAACATAAATCGTTGCAAATTAGCGAAAAAGAATGAGTTTTCCGTCGCTAAAGTCGCTAGGAAAATTTTCATTTAGTGATGGTTGTGATATTTGACGCTAAAAATGGAGGAAAACCGTCATAGCAAAATTGGCGATGGAATTTAGGGACAATAAAAGTTTCCGTCGGTAATTACTACAAGAAATCGTCCAATTACCGACGAAATATTGGCAAGGTAAGAAATCGTTGCCAATTACCGATGGAAAGTGCAAACCGTCAAAAAACTTGTGTAAGAAATTTCTAACTACCAATGGTAGCAATATTCGTCACTGAAATTGGAAGAAAATGAAGTGCTTAGCGAGGGTAATTAGTAACCGTCGGTAAGTATGTTTCATAAAATGCTTTCAGTTTATCGACAAAAATTTTCGTCAGTAATCCGTCAGTAAAGTGACTATCAATACATCGTTGTCATTCGTCTGGTTTTATTTAACTTTTTGATAAAAACGAAATGACATTTGTTATTGCTAAAGGTTTTTAATAGTATCGAAACGACAACATTTAGTTTAAACCGAATGACGTCATTTTGTTATTGCTGAACGACATAATTTCATTATCACAAACCATCTGTATCCATACCGATGGAGATGATTCTTTCCATCAGTAAATTTACCAATGATTAGTGTGTTCCGTCGGTATATTTCCCGATGAAAACAAGATTCTGTTGGCAATGTTACCAACACCCAATTTCGCAACAATTTTTTCCGTCAGTGAATATCGTCGCAAAACTACATTACTGACAGAAAGTTAGCGTTTTCCATCGGTAAGTTTCGTCAGGAAATGTGTGCATGTAGTTGCAAAAAGCTAAATCAAAGAATTATAAAGATGAAACACTTGATGTGACAAATAAGATATGAGAAGAAATAATATTAGAATATAGTTAAAGTTGGAGGAGAACATAAAGATTTTTCAGGGAGAAATTGGAACATGTGTTCTCTATTGAACCCTTTGTGGTAACATTGGCATCAATAGTATTTTGAGTTTAAGATTACCAAGAAGACTTACTTTGTCTAGAAATTTGTTAGGGTTGTTTTTTGCATTTCAAGATGTGATGATCACTTCTTTTTTTTTTATGGTAGTAACAAAATACCTCAAGACTTTTTAGCTAAGTTCTGAGGGGTAGAAGTTTGATAGGATGAGGTTTGACTGATAAGAACAACATCAATAGGTATTATAGACTTTTCTATGTTAAAGACATTGAGTCGTGTCCATTTTTGTGATTAATATATTGACCATAATATCAAGGTTAGACAGATAACCACGATAAAAAAAGTGTTGTTGATGGACTCAAGAATCTCTAATAGTCATGAACAATTACCAAATATGCTTAGGATCATGAATATTAGCATAAATAATCGTTGCTTTAATATTAGGTCATATAGGATCTCTTAGTGTCTATTAATCTCAAAGTACTTTCAATTTAGATACATAATCACAAATAGTTGGCTAGGACTAGGTTTGTTGTATCCGATGAAGGTGTCAGTGTAACTAAAATTGGTTCACATCATTAGAGATAAAATACCATTAAAAAAATGGTACCTCTTTAGCAATGTCAAATATGCAGAAGTCTAAGTTGATAAATCTAACATATATTGTAGAACCATTTCGAAGTTTGATAATTTATGTCACCTTGTGTTACTAAGCATTTAATGAATGCATCTATATCTTCATTGTCTTTTTTAATAAGCTTGAATTTTACCAATCATTATATTTCATAGAATCATGTCTTTTGAAAAAAAAAAACAGACATCTTCTCAACCCATAAATCATAATTAGAGCCATCAAATGTGACATTAATTGGTTGAAGGATGTACCGAAGAAGTCTAGAATCATGTATAATGCACAAACAAGAAGATTATCAGCAGAGTAATAGAACACCAAAAGAAATAAGAGAAAATATGTTTTGAGAAGCATAATTTAGCTCATTTAAAGCATAATTGGTAGGAAACATCGTGTTTTGTTTTTGAAGTTCATAAAATGACATTGTTTAGGTTTTCTTTTTTTTTAGATAGAACTTCGATAACAACTCTGTGATGGCATGTGGAAAGGAGACTTTAGATTTGGTATTGTTATCGTTTTGAAGAGTCGAAGAGTTTGATATACTATATATCTACTAGACAATCAAAGTATATAAGATTGAAATTTTTACCTTTTTTATCGAGGAAACACATACTAATAGAGAGAAGAAAGGACTTTAAAATAGAGGGTTCTCTATATTTATACTAATAGGGAGATATGCAAGAATGGAAAGAGACCATAATTACTCGCCTAATTACATGCTACTCAATCTCCTACATTTAAGTTTCATATATGCATTAATCTCTAGGTCTAAGATCCATATATTTTCAATATATGCTAACGTTGTGAATGCCACATTTCTTGAGGTTTTGCTTAGACACTTCTTAAAAGGAATGTAATTTTTTGTGTGCAAATATATTAAAACAGATTTTTTATAATTGTAAATAAAAAGATAATACTCAAAGGGCATTCTTTCAAGGTCGGGATATCCTAAGGAAATTAAATGGAGCTAGGGAAGTAGAAAAAGAGTGAGATTTTAACCACATGATTGGTTATGTAAAGGGCCGTTGACTCCCCTCAAATCCTCTGTAATCTTTATTCTGTTACAACACTGCTTCATTTCATCTTAATCATATATTTATGTAAGATCTATATAAATATACGATTGAGATGAAGTTAAATAAGATTGAAGAATATAAAGTACAGAAGATTATGTCCCCGTTGAGTGATTATGTCCTTTGCCAATTATGATGGAGGCATCAATTGTCGATTGTGTATATGAGAACGATAGTTGGATGACCCGGAGATTCGATTACCTTCTTTCATTTTCTTGCCTGATAATGCCCCTTATTCAACATCCAATGCTGGTGGTATTTTTTGGGTAAAGTCTAGTGACTTTTTTGTTAGCTAAACTTGTAACGATACAAGTCTAGCTCCCTCATAGAGGCAGCACTGGAGTTCACAGCAGCCGTTGTAAAAGTATATTGTTAGCTCCTCCTCGGATGCAGCTTCCTTTTGTTCTCAAGGCATGCTTGAGATCAATGCTTCCTAAGCGCATCCTGTATGGATTCTTTTGTGTATAATAATATACCTGTTATAAAACCGAAACTAAAATGTAAGAATATTTGAGAGAGGAGAATTCTTCTTATGAAAAAATGGTGTATCTTA
>JANJEY010000236.1:17712320-17723287 GCA_024703695.1 Erythroxylum cataractarum
CTAATACACATGTGACCACCTACTCCATATATGTTATTGTGTTAGGTAAAACCTAACCAATAACCATCTACCTCATTATTGTGTTAGGTAAAACTTAACCAATAACCATCTACCTCATTATTGTGTTAGGTAAAACCTAACCATATATATTATTGTGTTAGGTAAAACCTAACCAATAACCATCTACCTCATTCTTATGTTAGGTAAAACCAAACCAAACCATATGTACACTAACTATGAAATGATGCATCTACAATTAGTGGTACACCATATTATTTCTATCTTTTATAACAATACCCACTTCTTCAAATCAAGCACTTTTAAACTTTGGGCGACTAGCAAGTCCCAAGTAGAAAAAATAAAGTTCCATTTCATTTAACTTCTTAATGCAACCTAAACATTTGAACCCAAGAGAGCTTTCACGATGTCAACTGCAGCCTAAGGCCTATGTTAAGACCAATATCAGCATAAGCCTAAGTTAAGACCAATATCAACATTCTTTTAACTTTCTTATTTTAACAAACTACCCAGATTATGGGTCTCTTCACGTTCCTGTACATCATACTGTCCGAGTAGTTAAAACATAAAGGAGTATCAATGAGGCGCCGGAATCCAAACAAGAACTAATTGATTGAACTAGATTCCCCCAGAGAAAAACAATTTACATCTTATTTCCTGAAAGCTTCAATTTGGGAAGAAAAAGCAATGACCATAAGGTTAATTTCATACGTGAGAAACTATTTAAGGCTGCTTGCTTCAACTTTTCTCACCACTCTTCAATTTCGTCGTCTGAACTTTTGCCTCCATTCCCATCCAAACTCATCCTCTCACGTTCATCATCCGTCTCACTGCCATCAAAACTGGATGATCTATAATCAAGCCATTTTAGCAGAGGTCTGTAATCAGCAACTATATCTAGGACATCCAAATAGCTGGATCCCCTGTGGGGATTGAATCTTCTCCTTGTCATTTCTTTCTGCATCAAGAAATTAGCATCAGTAAACTATTAAGGGAAAAAGAGGAGTCCAATAAGTACTTCCATACACAACCCTTGTGATGTTTCATAACTAAGAACCTTTAGGCAAAGTGAAATTTACATGTCACAGAACCATGCAGTGTAGCGATGGAACACGATTTGCAAAAGGGCAAGTAGCAAAAGCTAGCATAAAAAAATGAAAGTCTTAACTCAAAAGTCTATTGTAGTTCTTCCATGGTCAAGTATCAAATCGATCATAGTTCAAGATTCTTTCCAGATAATAAATATAGACGCCAGAAACGAAGGAGATTAGAGTGCCCCAACTCTTAGATTTCTCACGTTTTACATAGGGGCACATAAATTTAAAATGAGCAACACAAAGAGTACAAGAGAGAAGCAATATCAAAATGATAATGGATATCCAATGTCAGAATGACAATGAATATAACCCAAACTACCTGATTGAGCAACATAGATTGGTCAACCTGCCAGAGGTTTGGCCTTCGAATTGAGTGCCACCTGCACATTTAAAAAATTCGTAAAGCACATTTTAGACATTGACCAAGTAATTGAATTTCTTCAAGCACAACCTTGATGGTGAAGGATGTGAATTGCCAAATAATACTCCACGAACAGCAACTGAAGCAGCTACTGATTGGAGAAAACTCTCAGCCTCATTATACCTAGTCAACACTCCTTGGAAAGAAGAAAGAAGGAAATCAGCATCACTCAAGTATGAGCCCACAATCCAGGCATCATCCATTGCTTCATCACTTAAAAAGTCCAAAACTGCAACCAAAAAGAAAAAGAGATGGTAAGAGCTGGATCTCATTACACTCAAAAGGTAGACAAGGGAACGTAGGCCCAGAATTATTTAATAACTGACAATTTTGTGCATGAGGAATCTACCATTCTCATGCAGAAAATCAGTGATTGGCCTGGCTTGCCCATGTGCTTGATAGAGGACCTTTTCTGGAGAGTCCATTTTTAATGGAAACCTGGAGAAGTTTTCTTGTATACTAAAGGAATCTTGGTCTACAATGAAAAGGAAATAGATTCAGAAGATAATAACGAGGTAGGCCCTAGAAGAGGAACAGCATCATGATATGTTCCCAATAAAAGGTAGTAGCGCCCATTTTTCCCACAAAACAACATTGAACTTTTGAATAACATAACATTCTCAAGATAATCAAGAAGATACCTGATACACTAGTAACATTAGTATCTCTTTTGTTGTGCAGAAACTTCCCCAAGGCATGAAATAGAGATAGAGTCTCATCTCGGCCAAATAATAATGCAGATCTACTGACTAAAGCACTAGTGTTATGGATTTTTTCATCTGTATAACTACACCGTGAATTTGTCGGAAATAAGTCTAACCCTGGATCTGGTTTCATACAAAAGAGCTGTAAAGAACAAATTGCATGTCTTATATCACCTCCACTGGCCTTTGCTATAAGATCAATATTTTCAAAAGTCACAGAACAATGCTCCTCTCTACATATTCTGACAAGTGTCTTCTTGATGGAGTTAATAGTAATAGGGTTGAAGGCGACCTGAAAAGTTTTTATAGCAGTTTGACACATGCGTCCAGGAAGAACAAATGATTATTATTAGTACTGAACTAATTCAAGAAAGTAACCTTACAAGCTCCAGCATTTTCAAGAGACAACTGAAGTTCTTCCATGCTTCGTACAGTACAGTCTGCTGAATCTGTTTTACCATAGTCAGTAACCAGGATAACAGTTGGTATTTGTGTAGATCTCACAAGGACAAGCAAGCAATTTTGGAGTCTTCGAAAAGCAGCTCTTCCATTTGTCAAAGGAAGATCATCAATCAAGAGTATCATAGATGATTTTGACTCCGTCGATTGGATAATTCCATACTTGCTAGCTCTCTCAATGAAACTGGAAAATTCATCCAACTTGGATGCATATTTTATCCCTACCATAAAACAGGATGCAATCAACAGCACAGAAACCACTAGGTTTATCATCTTTGCCATTATCAGAGAATTTAATCAAACAAATCAAGTAAATAAATTTGAATCAAATTTCCATCTTCCTGGTGCCCAAATGACAACCATGCAGCAGAAATTACATCTCAGCTCCACCTTCGACCATAAGCTCAGCGAATACAAATTTTATCCGAGTAAAAAACTATATCAGAGATTTATGCAACTTCTCTTAAAAGTTATTGTGCAAGGTAATACAGGACAAATGATCAATTTGATTCCCTAACTGCTTACCTGCATTAGCATTATGCACATGTTCCTGCCAAACTGTAGGAGTAGGTGTGTTCCATTCACATAAAGTAGCCCCCAAGTGAGATGCAATCAATCGGATAGTTGCCTACAAAAATGTAGGATATTTGACTTTTTTCTTCTCAAAGGAACAAGATAAAGGTCATATGCTTGAGTCAATAACCTAATATAAATTTCAAGAACAATCAATGGCCATTAACCAATACACAAACAGTACAACCATTCTAAGGATGTATTTTGAAAACTAACAAAATTTTGAAAATATAAACATCCTTATAAGAACACTACATACCGTACATAAAAATGTATTTTGTCAATGTATTACATGATAATAACCAAACATACAAGTACAGTCAGTAAACATTATACAAAATTTGAGAGCCAATCAAACATCTCAGATTGCAAATACAGTAAACAGGCTTCCAATAATATAAGAACAAAAACTTACAGATTTTCCAACACCAGCTTGCCCAGTTATGACAAGAACATGACTTCTAAAATCATCCTGTAAAAAGGTGATAAAAGTTGCAGTTTGTAGGATCTTAAAAGAAGAATAGAAAATGATAAAAGATTAATGACTCATAACAATTTCCCTCTCCTTGAAGCTCTAAGATCCAAAGCCCCAAATCAAGCACCTAATATATTGCTTGGTATGAAGCAAACAACTTATGTGAGTCCATGTATTGTATTCTACACAAAAACCCTGCAAAGCACTTTGAAATATAGAACTGATTATTCTTTGTGCTGTCTTATATTTTCATAGCTCATCTGTAAGTTTTTTATATTTCAACATTTCACAAAAATGAAACAGAAATAGCTGTACTCCGACAAACGTACTAAAAGTGAATGTTGATTTACTTAATACACGCATTCATCACTTATTATTAACAATAGAACTCCTCTTCCACGTTGTAACAGAAAAAGAAATGAACTCCTCTTTCATATGATTTATAAAAATCGTTAGTATAAAACAATACATAATTATAGAGCTACCTTTAAAGTTCTCATTCTCTCCTCAAACCACGCCCTAACTTCTTGAACCTGCAAATGCCAACAATCAATCATGTGAACAAACAATCTGACACATAATATTGTGAAGCTCATAAACCAACCTTCTTTTTATTAATAGCAAGTTCTTCAAAGCAACGTGGTGCATACTTATCAACCCATAATTCCTTCACATCATTCCTTCCACAACCGAATTCAACTCTCCCGTTCCAGTCATCTTCAATAGAATCCATAAAGAAATAACTAAGAAAAAAAGCATTAAAAAGAGAGATACTTAACATGATTAAGAAAACCAAACTACAGCCATGAAAGAAAATCCAATAACCAAAGCATACCCGCAGGTACCTTGGACCAACACAATAATTCATCAAAATCTTCATCACGGAACCAAACCTGCATAAAAAACAAATAACTTTTACGATCCTCTACAACTAATCCAAGAAATAAGAAAACCAACAATCATTGAGAAATGAAACAATAAATTATCCACCTCATTCCCATCACGAGGCTCTCTGCTCAAACGTGATCGCGAACCCGATACACGAGGCCTCTTCGGTTCTCTAGCGTTAGTGAGAGTGACAAACGGTTTTGATTTCGGCTTCGAGTAGCTCCGATACGAAGCAGAAGAGTGATCGTTATCTTCATCATCGGAAGACAAAACAATAGCACTATTTCTCCTCCCCATATCTTAGGGTTTTGCGTCGACGATCCAACGTTGCTCAATTTCCATGACAGCACGTAGACTCAATGTGATTGGAATAGAAACCCTGAAGACTGAAAATTTGTGACATTTTGGCGCGGCTTATGTAAAGGGAGAATTCTCCCGCGAAGATGAAGAGTGCAAGGGACGCTAGCAAATGGGAATGGTGGGTCTTGGCGATCCGATTAGCCCAAACTAATAATAATTGAGGCCCAATTATATCAAATTGTTGCCAATGATTATATAAATTTTCAACTTTTAACGATGATATCATTATTTTTTATGGACTTAATGCCAAATCATAGACTTCTTTGAATGTTTTATTGTTATTGAATAATAAATTATAAGTACAAGCAATAGTTTACAAATAAGTTATTTAAATAGATAAATTATTGGCTAAATGTGATAGTTTATATATCGAATATTTTAAATAAATTATTTAATAGTTTATATATCGAATATTTTAAATAAATTATTTAACAAATATCAACTTAAAATTAAGCGATAGACTCAATATAAATAATAATTTTATTAATCTCAATTCAAGTAGTTATTTTAGTTTACCACTTATAAGGGAGTGTTTAGAAATTCAAATTCTTAATGTTTAAATAATTTTAGTTATTTTAATTTTTTTTAAAAGCATGTCTTTTCAATTAAAATTTAAGATTTTAAATTTTTAATAATTTCTTTCAATAATTTAAGAGACATTTCTTTGAACATTAAAGATCATATTTTTTTTCTTAACTAACATTTGCATATTAGTTTCGGATTCATCGTGCATAGGTTATCTATAGGCCAAAAGAGCAATTTAGGCCCAACATTTACAGTGAAATCTGAGTTGGACCGTAACGTTTTGGAACTTTTGAAAAGAACCATAACATTTGCAAAACATTAAAAATGAACCCAAATGTTTGGAAAACATTCAAAGTAGCCCTTAACTAGAACGAACAACTGACTGAGTTAGGCTTCTATCAGTTAAATGTGGATGTGGAAATTTTTTTGCTCACGGATTTTTTTAAAATTTTAATGAAATGATACCCACATGGATAACATGGCTTTTTTATTTAAAAAGAAAATGGGCCTAGTCAAGATTAAATAGTGCGTTTAGGAAGAGTTTAAATGGAAGTGGGTCTCATATCTATTTAAACTGTGCGTTTAAATTGTCTATAGCTAACAAATGGAAGGAGGTTGTGATAGTTACATCTTGATAGTTATGATCCTCCTTACCAAGCTAACGAAATCAAAATAGAACAACAAAGATGACAACCATTGGTGTTTGATGCATCAGTTCTCTAATACCAATCTCATATAACATCTCAATTCATTTGGCCCGATCATTAAGACCTTTCAGTTGTCTTAAAAGCTTGTAAAATTGTTAGTGAAGCTTGCAAGAAACATATATTCTTTCTCATTGTTAATTATGGAGTTGATTATCAACTTATAGCTAAAGCTCACAAGCACTTGAACTTGTTCTTTGGCATGAAACTCTCTGAGAAGCAAAGAGCTTAAAGGAAGATTGGGACTCCTTCGGATACTCCAGTAGATTCACTTGTAGATCCTCCTCTAAACTTCTATAGAAGGAAGTAGTTTCTTTTTGATATCTTGTAGATGAGCATCGATCTTGTTCAAACATTGTTGAAGAATATTTCTTGAATGTAATGGGAGAAGATTTATGAGAATTTGAGTAAGAGAACTGAACTTGGCTTTGTTTCAAGACTTTAAGACCAACCATGTCACTATGAATCTTCTAACATTAAACATCTTTGAGATTAATTCATGTAGAAAGGTTTACCAGGATACTGTGAAGCTATGAACACGCTTTCTCTTACAATCATAGAGCTTTTAGGGTGAGTCTAGGAGTTGAAAGAGGCTACTTCGAAACATGACCTCACTGTGATCCTACTTCTTTAATTATCCTCCATCATGATCAAGTCAAGGGCTTCTAAAGTGTTGGTCTATCGAAGTTGGAGTGTAAAATTCAATCTTTAACATTCTAAGCAATATTACAAGCATAGAATTCACCCAAGAACATTTATGACACAATTAATTCAATACCTTCAAACCCTAAAACTTGTGTTATAAAGAAAAGAGAGGGGATCATGGCGATTATAAGTCATCTAATGACATAATTCCTGCCATGTATCACACAATGATCTCAACTCAAAATAATTATAATTGAGAAACATTGTAATTCTTAACTTTAATATTTCTCAGAACATAATTTGTCATCACAATAAAATAATGCGTGTACACATCATAATATGACATCTAACGATAAACAAAAACATAACATTAATTGAATTCATAAGCGTCAAAACAATAATAACAAATATCCAAACATATGTACATATATATCATGGTATCATACTAACAAGGACTTATCTATAATGCCCATCCTTTCAACATGGCCAATAAATGTTTTAGGCGGTAATACTTTAGTTAACGGATCTGCTACCATTAGATCAATTCTAGTATGCTCAATCGATACTTTATGTTTTTACACTTCTTCTTTTACTAATAAGTATTTTAAATCCACATGCTTAGCACCCTTAAAATACTTATCATTTTTAGAAAAGAGGACAACTACAAAATTATCACAATATATTCTTAGCGATCTACCTATACTATCGACAATACCTAGCCCTAAGACAAAGTTCCACAACCACAATGCTTGAATGGTGTCCTCAAAGCATGCCATAAATTCGGCTTCCATAGTGGAAATAGCAATGACAAACTGCTTTCCACTCTTCCAAGAAATTGCCCCTCCTGTCAGTTGGAATAGATAACTAAAGGTAGATTTCCTTGCATCTACATAACCAGTATAGTCTGAATTTGAATAACCGATCACTTTTAAGTGATCTAACTTCCTGTATGTGAGCATGTAATCCTTGGTGCCTTGTAAGTACTTAAGAACTTTCTTTGCATCTTTCCAGTGGTCTAATCTAGGATTACATTGATATCAACCTAACATTCCAACAACAAAACTGATATGCGATTGAGCACAAGTCTAAATATACATCAAACTCCTAGCTATAGATACATAAGGAATACATTCTATTTCCTTTCATTCTAAATCATTCTTCGGACATTACATTTTACTAAATATATCCCCTTTCCAAATTGGAACTACCCCTTGTTGAGCAATTCCATCCTTTATCTGTTTAATACTTTACTGACATGTCCTTTTTGAGATAACCTTAACAATCCTTGTGTCCTATCACAGAGTATTTCTATTCCAATCACATAAGATGCCTTATTCATATTTTTCATTTCAAAATTATTATAGGGAAATTTCTTTACATCATGTAACAAACCCAAATCATTAGCAGCAAAAAGAATATCATCAACATATAGTACCAAAATAATGAACTTGCTCTCACTGATCTTCATATAGATACATCTATTAACAATGTTCTATACAAAACCATAAGAGGTAATGTTATCATTGGACTTAAGATACCATTGTCGAGAAGTTTATTTCAAACCATATATTGACTTTTTTAATTTACACGCCATATTTTCCTTTTCTGCATTCACAAAACATTCTGATTAGTCTGTATAAACATATTTTTCTAATTCACCATTCAGAAAAAGCGGTCTTTACATCCATTTGGTGAAACTATAAAGCATAATGAGCTACTGATGTCATAACAATTCTTTAAGAGTCCTTTTAAATTGGAGATAAGGTCTCTTTAAAGTCAATGACATGCTTTTGAGCATAACTTTTGGCAACAAATCTGACTTTGTACCTTTCAACATTACCTTTTGAGTCCCTTTTAGTCTTAAAGACCCATTTACAACCTATTTTATTTTGAGCCTTCAAGTAACTCAACTAATTCTCATACTTGATTATCATCCATAGATTTAACTCTTCTTTCCTAGCATTGAGCCACTTTTTAGAATTATTACATTTCATGGCTTCTTTAAATGAGAATGGATCCCTATCAATGCTCAAGTCACACTTATGTTCAAGTAAATACGCCACATAATGATCTGATATAACTGGTCTTTTCTCCCTTATAGACCTTCGCAATATTATTTCTTGTAGTATCACTTGATAATTTGTGACATGCACATTATTTACTGGTTCATTATTAATATTCATTTCTTATGGGTTTGGAATATTAACTTGTTGTTCCTATATGTGGCGTGACTGTGATACAATAAGAGGAATAATAACTTAAGAAGAGACACTAGGTGAAGGATTTTCCACCGGAATCTTTTGAAGCAGTGCAAACCATCTATTAATGTACCATAACTATAATAGTACTATCGTTTATACAAAGAAAAAACATCATTTTCAATATTGAAATGAAAACCTATCTATTCCAACTTACTAACAGAAACTAAATTTCTTGCACATTTGGGAACATAAAGGCATTTTTCAATATCTAGACTACAATGAGTGTCTAAGATCAATCTGTACGTCCCTGTTCCTTTTATTCATGCCTTTATTATGTTACCCATATACAAGAAATTTTTTGTTGCCTTTATGGTTTGGATCGAAAGGAATCCCTGCATAATATGTGACACATGAGTAGTTGCACTTGAATCTAATCACCAGGTATTATTGGGCACCTTAATAAGTTTTGATTCAAAATATACTGAAACATAACACTTACCTTTCTTTTTAAACCAAGTCTTTCTCTTAAGGTAATCTTTCTTGAGGTGACCAACTTTCTTGTAGAAAAAACAATGCCGCTCTTTACGGATTTGGCCCTCATTAACCTGCATTAAGGCTTTGTCCTTCTTGTTGCTCTTCTTTCATGGCTTTCCCTTTTTGCTACTAAATTCTTTATGTACTAAGAAGTGAACAGAGTGTTCCTTCATTTTTTTAATTTCCCTTCCTCCTACACCAACATGGCCTTAATTTCTTGAAAGTTTCATTTTTCCTTTAAAGTGTTGTAATTCACTTAGAATTGACCAAATTTAGGAGGAAGTGTGTCGATGATGAACTGTACTAGGAAGTATTCACTCACATCCATGCCCAGTGTTTAAGCTTTGTAGCTAGATTTGACATGCCTGTTATATGATTATGAATAGGTTGTGACTAGTCAAACTTCTTGATCATCAATTTGCTCATCAAGCTTCCTACAATAGACTTGTTAATTATATTTGATTGTGAGTAGTCTTTGATTTTCATCATGAATTCTTTTGCATTGTCTGTATGAGGCATTGATGGCTTAACATTTTCAGCCATTGTCAATTGCATCAAGTTTAGATTCAACCTATTGGGTACTAGTCTTAGTAATGGTTGTAGGCTTCTTTGCAACTAATGCTAAGTCCTTATTGTTAAGTCAAAATGACTTCACTTATATGATTTTGATGAAGAACAAATAATCAGTACAAAAGCAGACGGAGAGATCTGAAAAGTAGACGAAGTTATAAAAGCAAACGCAGAAAGAAAAGCAGACGCAGAATCAAAAGCAGACGTAGAATAAAAAGCAGACTCAGAATGAAAAACAGACACAGAAAGAAAAGCAGACGCAGAATGAAAAACAAATGCAGAAGCAGAATAAAAAATAGACGCAGAATGAAAAACAGACGCAAAAGCAAAAACAGACGCAGAAGATAAAAACAAACGCAAAAGCAAAAACAGACGAAGTTAGAAAAACAGAAGAAGTCAAAAAAATAGACGATGAATGAAAAGCAGATGAAGAAAGAAAAGCAGATGCAAGAGTCAGTTCGAGTTAGTTACAGAACTCAACTGATTAACCGTTTGCTTCAAGATTCAAGATGCAAGATTCAAGATGCAAGAATCAAGAAGCAGTTACAGAAGAAGATTATAAATAGGAGTCGAAGTCGAAGATTGAAAAGTTAGTTGAAAAACTAGTTGACTTACATGTACGTGAACGAAAAAGCTTGTCTGAGAGATTATTGTGCGAATAAGCTAAGAGCTAGTCTTACTATAACAGAGTTCAAACACTTTTGTAAGAAAGTAGAACAGATAGCCTGCAGAGGCTAAGAGTAAAAGAATACTGAGTGTAGAGACCTGAAGAGGCTCAGAAAGAATACTTGTA
>JANJEY010000236.1:17750742-17761197 GCA_024703695.1 Erythroxylum cataractarum
ATTGCATTAGAAGAAGTGAATTTGTGAAGATTATAAATGTATATGATGTTAGATTGGATGTAGGAAGCATTGGAGAGCGTTTGGAGGGGTTTTGGGAACCCCTATGTCCGTTTAACGGACCTTTACTGGTAAAAAAGGACCCCTAGCATCGCCCATGTCTGTTTAACGGACTTGATGTCCGTTTAACGGACCTTCTCGGGTGAGATGGTGCATTTTGGCCGAACAATGTCGGGGCATGTCCGTTAAACGGGCATTCACCGGTCAACTTTAGTAAATTATGATTTTTGACCATTTTAGAGGTAGAATCTGACTTTATGGTTTTCATGAAAGTTGTAGATCTCGAAGTATTCTTTCTATTGGTCTAAAAACAAAATCAATCAGACATTTGTGGTGAAAGTTATGACAATCGCGCGAAGATAGGTACAAATTGATTGAGGATATGAACATGTTAGATTCTTTTGATCATAAATCCCTCGTCCGGCCTCTAAATGAAGTGATTCTTGAAGCGATAAATTCTTAAGACATGTATTTATCTCTCCATAAAAATTGGGAACTTTTAGAGTTCATTTGTAAAAGTTTTATTGTAAGAAAGTGAGAGGTCAGTTTAGAGAGCATGAGCATGATTGAGGTATAAACACACTTTGGAATTTTAAACATATCTTGAGTTATATGGCTCCGATTGAGGTGATTCTTGCTTCAAGACAAAATAGAGGCTTAGAGCTTTGATTTCTTTGAAGAACAAAATTGAAATTCTGATTTGAAGGTTTCCAAATTCTGTGCATAAATACGAGAAATGAGTTTGATTATGGTGATTGATTCGTATGGGCAATCCATTGAACAAATTGTGAGGAAAAATTTTGGAATGTTATAAGAATGAAGATGAACCGATGATGATCAAGTTTCATAATCCGAAATTGGGCTCCGCAAGTGGGGTTCAATAGTTGTGGTATCAGGGAAACAAGCGGGGTCCAACATGAGCGGTATCAAAGCAAGCATTGGACTTTGCAAGCAGGACCTAACACTAGTACACCACAACAAAATGGTGTAACTGAAAGGTGGAACCGTACTCTTATAGAAATGGTTAGGAGCATGCTAAGTAATAGTACTATACCTTTATCATTGTGGATGCATACATTAAAGACCTCTGCGTATCTGCTAAATAGGATTCCTAGTAAGGCAGTTCCTAAGACACCTTATGAACTGTGGACGGGAAGGAAATCTAGTTTACGATAGCTCCACGTTTGGGGTTGTTTGGCAGAAGTAAGGCTGCATAATCCATATGAAAAGAAGCTCGATGCGAGAACCGTTAGTGGTTATTTCATCGGCTATCCTGAAAAGTCAAAGAGGTATAGATTTTATTGTCCTAATCATAGTACGAGAATAGTTGAGTCTGAAAATGCTCGGTTCATTGAGAATGGTCAAATCAGTGGGAGTGGAGAAACACGAAAAGTGGATATTCACGAGAATCAGGTATAAACTACTCAAAGTCGAGTAGAATATACTACATCAGACGTGATTCCACCGGTTGTTATTGCTATTGTTGCATCACGAATACGCAACATACTGGAACAACAAAATAATGTTCCAATTCCACAAATTGAACATCTTAATGACGAATCAGCTAATAATGATCAAGTTACAAATGATCAACTAATGTCACAAGATGTAGTATTACGAAGGTCTGTAAGGCAAAGAAGACCAGTTATCTCAAGTGTCTTCGAAATTTACTCACTTGAGCATGAATGTGACTTGAGCATTGATAAAGATCCAGGCTTATTCAAACAAGCCATAGAATGTAACAATTCTGAAAAATGGTTCAATGCAATAAAAGAAGAGTTAAAATCAATGAATGACAACAATGTCTGGGAATTAACTAAGTTGCCAGAAGGTGCAAAGCAAGTGGGTTGTAAATGGGTCTTTAAAACCAAACGTGACTCACAAGGCAACATTGAAAGGTATAAAGCCAGGCTTGTTGCCAAAGGATATACTCAAAAGGATGGTATTGACTATAAAGAGACATTCTCTCTAGTTTCAAAGAGAGACTCTTTAAGAATTGTTATGACACTAGTAGCTCATTATGATTTGGAGCTTCACAAAATGGACGTAAAGACCGCCTTTCTCAATGGTGACTTGGAAGAAGTATATATGGACCAACCGGAAGGTTTTATGACCACAGGAAAGGAACGATTAGTGTGTAAATTAAGAAAGTCAATATATGGACTGAAGCAAGCTTTCTGACAATGGTATCTTAAGTTTAATGATATCATTACGTCTTATGATTTTGTGGAAAACACTGTTGATCGGTGTATCTACATGAAGGTGAGTGGGAGCAAGTTCATAATATTAATTCTATATGTTGACGATATTCTTCTTGTTGTGAATAATGTTGTTTTGTTACATGATGTAAACAATTTATTTTCTAATAATTTCGAAATGAAAGTTATGGATGAGGCATCCCATGTAATAGGAATAGAAATATTTCGGGATAGATCACAAGGATTGTTAGGATTGTCTAAGAAAGGTTATATCGAGAAAATATTAGAAAGATTTCAAATGAAAAAAATGCTCCACAAGGATAGTTCCAATTGACAAAGGGGACAAATTTAGTCTAATGCAATGTCCACGAAATGATTTGGAATGTAAGGACATGGAGTCTATTCCTTATGCGTCAGTAGTTGGGAGTTTAATGTATGCTCAAACATGCACTAGGCCAGATATCAGTTTTGTTGTTGGAATGCTAGGACGATATCAAAGTAATCCTAGACTGGATTACTGGAAAGCTGCAAAGAAAGTTCTTAGATACTTACAAGACACTAAGGACTATATGCTTACATATAGAAAATCAACTTATCTTGAAGTGATAGCTTACTCAGATTTAGACTATGCCGGTTGTATAGACTCACGAAAATCTACATTCGACTACATGTTCCTATTAGCTAGAGGAGCAGTTTCATGAAAAAGTAAAAAGCAGTCCATCATTGCTACTTCTAGATAAATATACATTGCAAATAAAATTATGATAAGATCATAATTATAAAATTTATATTGTGTTCATATATTATCCCTAAATTATTCCTAGTTATTATTCTATTGAGACTAGACATTAATAAAGTATAAAAGACTAACACATGTTAGGTTTTTCCTTATGAAGGGAGCAATTGACATTATAGACACTTAAATATGGAGATACTCAAATAAATATGTGGGAGATTATTCTCAAAGAAATATATGGGAGATTATTAGAGAACAAGTTTACTAAACTAACCTCGTATGAAAAATCCATTTGGAGCATTATTTTTATGTCTATTTCAATTATCATTGTGATTATTGTGTGAATGGTTCTTTAATTTCATATCTAAAAAGTTATCTTATATACTAATGGCTATATTTTGTTACTATTTATGACCTGTTCTAGTCAAGAGTAGTCTAGTCGGTAGTTATTAGATATAGTATGAACTATATAGAGGTAGCTAAGCGATCAATATAGGATTCATCATCCTAAAGTAATTAGAGAGAATGATCCTTTGTTCTTGATTGTTATTGATTCGAAAACTTCTTCATTCAGGTATAATGTCACTCTATAAATAGTTTACAAATGTCATTAATATAGTCAATACTAATAATGGATAACTAACATGATTAAACTCAAATAGAATAGAAACTAATTTCATGTTTTATGTCTAATCAGAACATTCACTACAGTAAAAAGAGCTTTAAGTAACAAACAAAAGCGTAACTATAAGTACAATTATTATTGCCTTTTTTAAGTAACAGAATTCATACTGTTAAATACAGTGGTGTTGCTATAAATATAAAGTAATAAAATTTCTTGATTAGCAAAAACAATAAACAATGTTGCTTCAAGTTTTAACTAAGGCAACACAATAGTTTCAAACTATAACAATAATGTTGAATAAATATCGCAACAATTTAAGTCTTAATAAAGCAATAAAATGATTTTTTAAATAAAAATTTGTAACAATAAAAGAAATAATGTATTCTTTCGTTAACAATAATATGTTAATGTAAAAGCAAACTCTTGTCATTAAGTTGGCAACATCTATATATACATTAAAAGCATTATACATACATTATTGCATGTCTTAATTGCATACATACTATTAAATGTAAACTACCAAAAAAATTCAACCTTAATACATTCAAAATACAAAAGCAAAATATAACTAGCTAAAACATTCTCCTACATTGTCTTCCTTCAATTCATATGGAATATAAGTGAATTAATCTAAACACTAAACAAAACTAATATGTATGGGCACTCCAAAATCCTTCACTATGTATCTCCTTATCTAATCCTAATTATCACCTTCCTACAAAAGAAAAAGAAACAAGAACTAGATTAGAATTGTAAAACTACTATACTCATAAACAGGTTAATGTATCTAAAGAATGAAATACTAACTATTTTATTATGACCTCAATTTAATCATGACAAATAATATAGTCTAAAAACTAACAATACAATGGTTCAATTTTTTTATAAACAAATTTAGAAAGCATGAACATAAGAAATTAATCTTAACAGAAAAAGATAACAAGACAACGTACAAAAATATAGAAACATCCTCTAGAACACTTGTTTCTTTTTATATAAAGTAAAATCTCTAAAATAGATGACAAATCATTCACCAATCCAACTAGACCATACCTCAAAAAGATGAAATGATGCCCATTCTTATAATAAACCATTAAGTTGCTCATCCATGCTAGAACCTAGACCCTAAAGAAAGAAAAAAAAAACAGGACCAATGCTTTTATGTTATAACTAGTCATAGTATGCTATACACAAGTCTAACAAATTCTGAAACAAAAGGCCACTTGCTTACACCTTGCTATTTGATCCAAGTTATTGCATCTTCAATTGATGTCTAATGCCTTCTTGTTGTAAAAAGGTTGCTAGAGCATTGTTTACAAATTCTCCTCCACCATCTGTTTTGAGAGTTTTTATCAGATGATTAAATTGTCTGAAAACAAACTTCTCAAAGGTAATAAAGACATTTTAAAACTCATCTTTATGTCGTAAAGGTATAAACCACATAAAATGACTAAAATCGTTAACAAGTAAAGCATAGAATATAGAAGATGGTCCCTAAAGATCACAATTAATAACTTCAAAGTGTTCATAAGCAAAATTGTTTGAGGTAACAAATGAAAACTTATTCATTTTGGCTCATGGAAAACTAGCGTACATTGGCTAATCCTTATTCTTAACTAAAGCATTAATTAAATTCAAAGACTTAAGTTTTTGGAAGAGGCTTTTGGATGACCAAAACATTGATGTCAAACTTCCTCAACTACTGCTTGTTTCCTGTGAGAGAAGAGAGCCTATTTATTTCCATTAATGATGTAAAAGTCACCTTTACGTGTTCCTCTTAGCAATAGTTTCCTTATCGCACACTTCTTTACGTAGAAAAACTTATTAGTAAACTCATAGTTCATTGGAAAATCATCTATCAATTGCCTAATGGACAACAAATTTTTGGCAAGCTTGGGAATAAATAAAACATCTTTAAGAAGAAAATTATTTTTCTGTCACTAACAATGGTTTGGCCTATTGCATCTATGTTTAAGGATAATCAATCCCCTATAATAAATTGATCACAACAATGATATTTTTTTAGTTTGAAAATGATTTTAAATTATTAACCATATGATCAGTTATGCCTATTTTGACAGTCCAATGAGGATCAGGGAGGTCTATATTCATAGTAAGGGCTTGTTAAATTTCAACCTCTATTGCTATCAAGGAAATATCTGTGAGACATTTATGGATTGATTGATTTTTTGCATACCTGTATCCATGATTGTATTTCGTGAGATGTTGATGTTCTTGATAGAAGTTTATTTCCTCCCTTCTTCTTTCTTTTAGCGGATTCTTCAATGGTTTAGAGTTTCTATTCAATAAGTTTTTGAACTTATATAGCACCACCAACCGACATGTCTTTTGGTAATTGGAAGTGAGAGGAGAAAGGTCTTTGACCCATTTGAGATCCATTATTTAATACCCAATGACCATTATCTTGGGTGTTTTTTATAAGACTCAAATCTATAAGTCACATAGGACATTTAATAGATTAACAATCTCTCACTTGGCCCATGTTATGACTTGGTGATCTAACAATAAAACTTTAAATGCACATAATACATGGAATCGATCAAATCGACCTTAATTGAATTAAGCTGATGGGATCATAGTGGTCATAAGTTATATAACATGATTCCTTCCATGTATGACATAATCAACTCAACTCGACAAACTTTAAGTGGGTAATTCAGTAATTGTTATCTCACAAATAATAATTATTGTATACAACATAATATAGATAATCATTAAGTGAACAAAAATATATTACTGTAATTGAATTCACAAGTGTCTTAACAATTTGAGCAAGACAATGATATGTATATATACATGTCAGAAGACTATGCTAACAAGGACTTATCTATAAGGCCCATCCATTCAACATGACCAATAAATGTTTTGGGCGGTAAGCTTTTCGTGAACGGATCTGCTATCATGAGATTGATGCCAATATGCTCAATTGACACTTTATGTTTTTGCACTTCTTCTTTCATAGACAAATACTTCAAATCTATGTGCTTCACAACCTTTGAATATTTGTCATTCTTAGAGAAGAATACGGCTGCGAAATTATCACAATAGATTCTTAACGGTCTAGTAATATTGTTGACAATACCAAAACCTAAGATAAAGTTATGCAACCACAATCCATAAACCGTGGCCTCAAAGCACATCACAGATTCAGTCTCCATAGTGGAAGCAATAATAACGAACTACTTTACACTTTTTTCATGAAACTGCTCCTCCAGCTAATAGGAACATGTAATCGAATGCAGATTTTCATGAGTCTACACAACTGGCATAGTCTGAATCTGAGTAGCCTATCACTTCGAGATGGGTTGATTTTTTATATGTGAATATATAGTCCTTGGTGCTTTGTAAGTATCTAAGGATTTTTTTTGCAGCTTTCCAGTGGTCCATTCCAGGATTGTTTTGATATCGTCCTAGTGTTGCAAAAGCAAAAGTGATATTTGGCCTAGTGCATGTTTGAGCATACATTACGTTTCCAACTACTGACGTATAAGGAATAGACTCTACGTCCTTACGTTTCAAATCATTTCATGGACACTGCATTAGCCTAAATTTGTAAACTTTTTGAATTGGAACTATCCCTACGTAGCATTTTTTCATTTGAAATCTTTCTAATACTTTCTCAATATAACCTTTCTGAGACAATTCTAAAAATCCTTGTGATCTATCCCGAAATATTTCTATTCCTATCATATAGGATGCCTCACCCATATATTTCATTTAGAAATTATAAGAAAGAAAATTCTTTACATCATGTAACAAAACAATATTATTCATAGCAAGAACAATATTGTCAACATATAGGACTAATATAATGAGCTTGCTCCCACTAACCTTCATATAGATGCACCGATCAATAGTGTTTTCTACAAAACTATAAGACATAATGATATCATAAACTTAAGATACCATTGTCGAGGAGCTTGCTTCAATCCATACATTGACTTTTTTAATTTACACACTAATTGTCCCTTTCTTGTGATCATGAAACCTTCCGGTTGATTCATATATACTTATTCTTCCAAGTTACCATTTAGAATGTAGTCTTTACATCCATTTGGTGAGGCTCTAAATCATAATGGGTCACCAGTGCCATAATAATTCTTAAAGAGTTTTTCTTTGAAACTGGAGATAAGGTGTCTTTATAGTCAATATCATCCTTTTGAGTGTAAATTTTGGCAACAAGTCTGGCTTTATATCTTTCAATGTTGCCTTGTGAGTCACGTTTGGTCTTAAAGACCCACTTACAGCCCACTTGCTTTGTACCTTCCAGTAACTTAACTAATTCCTAGGCTTTGTTGTCATCTATTGATTTCAACTCTTCGTTCATAACATTGAACTATTTTTCAGAATTGTTACATTCCATGACTTGTTTGAACGAACCTGGATCTTTATCAGTGCTCAAGTTATATTTATGTTTAAGTGAGTAAATTTCATAATCACTTGAAATAGTTAGTCTTCTTTGCCTTACAGACCTTTGTAATGCTATGTCTTATGACATTACTTGATCATTTGTAACTTGATCACCATTACCTGGTTCGTCATTAATATGTTCAATTTGTGAAATTGGAACATTAATTTGTTTATTTCGGTAGGTTGCGTATCCGTGATGCAACAAGAGGAATAACAACCGGTGGAATCACATCTGATGTGGTAGTGTCTACTCGTCTTAGAGTAGTTTCTACTTGATTCTCATGAATATCCACTTTTTGTAGTTCTCCACTCCCACTGATTTGACCATTCTCAATGAACCGAGCATTACTAGACTCAACTATTCTCGTACTATGATTAGGATAATAAAATCTATACCTTTTTGACTTTTCGGGATAGCCGATGAAATAACCACTAACAACAGTTCTCGCATCAAGCTTCTTTTCATGTGGATTATATAGCCTTACTTCTGTCGGACAACTCCAATTGTGAAGATGTTGTAAACTAGGTTTCCTTCCTATCCACATTTCATAAGGTGTCTTAGGAACTGCTTTACTAGGAATCTTATTTAGCATATACACAGTGGTCTTTAATGCATGCATCCACAATGATAATAATACAGAACTATAACTTAACATACTCCTAAACATATCCATAAGAGTACAATTTTTCCTTTCAACTACCCCATTTTGTTGTGGTGTACCAGGCATTGTGTATTGCGCACATATGTCTCGACTTGCAAGAAACTTTGCAAATGGACCTGGACATTGTCCAATTTCATCAAAATTTTCATAATATTCACCACCTCTATCAAACCTCACTATCTTTACTTTTCTATCTAACTGTCATTCTATCTCATTAATGAATAGTTCTAGGATGTCCACAGACTGAGACTTCTTATGTAGAAGATAAATATATCCATATCATAAGAAGTCATCAATAAAGGTAATGAAATATTTTCGCGACCCCAAGAAGAAACGTCGAAAAGACCACAAATGTCAGTGTGTATTAATGCCAGTAATGTGCTACTTCTTATGGATGGATGCTTTGATATATGTTTGGTTTGCTTGCCTTTAATGCAATCCACACATATATCACAAAAAGCAAAACATTCATATGTGCACTACGTTTATTTCCTATAATGTGGTCAACATAAAACAGAGATTCAGCAAAATCAACATCAAGATTGAAACACTATAAACAATCAATTAAAGTACCATAACCATAAAAGTACTTGTGTTTATATAAAGAAAACACATGATTTCCAATCTTAAAGTTAAAATCATCATCATCCAACTTTGCAACAGAAACTAAATTCCTAGCACAGTTAGGAACATAAAGACAATTTTTGAGATCCAGGTGATGCCCAATGTCAAAGATCAATCTGTATGTCTCAATGCCCTCTATTCATGCCTTTATTATGTTCCCCATATACAAGAACTTTTCAGTTTCTTTTATAGAATGGATTGAAAGTAATCCCTATTTAACATGTGACATATAAGTAGTTGCACCAGAATCTAACCACTAGTTATTATTAGGGACTTTAATAAGATTTGATTCAAAACATATTGAGATATAGTATGTACCTTTCTTTTTGAACCAAGCCTTTATTTTAGGACAATCTTTCCTGAAATGGCTAGACCTCTTGCAGAAGTGACGCCTCTTATCCTTATGGATTCGACCCTCATTAACTTTGCTGAGAGCTTTGTCCTTATCTTTGTCTTTCTTTCTTGGTTTGTTCTTACTACTACTAGCTTTTTGATGAAACGTGAGATGAATGGAGTGTTCCTTTATTTTCTTCAATATTCCTTACTCCTGAACCAACACGGTCTTTATTTCTTGAAGGTTCAATTTTTCCTTAATGGTGTTACAATTCACCTACAACTGGCCAAACTCTAGAGGAATGGAATTGATAATGAACTATACTAAAAAGGACTCACTTCTTAGTTGTTAGTTCACTCATTAAAGTCCCTACTATGGAATTGTCAGCTATTTTAGATTGGGAGTATTCCTTAAGCTTTAACATGAACTCCTTTGCATTATCCATCTTAGGCATTGATGGCTTCACATTTCTTGCGATTGTCATTCGCATAAAATTCAAACTTAGTCTATTAGACTGTTCCCAAGCCTCATAATAAGATTTGTCAGCTTCAGAACTAGTCTCAATTATGGCTACAGGTCTTGCTTCTGAAATTATGGCAAAGTCCAAATCCATTACATCTAATTGGAACTAGATTTGGTGTAACATCCCGTTACTGTTAGCAAGGGCATTTTGGTAAATTGGGATAGACTGATAGGTTTCATTGCATTCACCGATTGAGTATGTTACTGGCCTCTAATTATAGAGGAACAGGTTTATTGCATATGCATTTATTCATAGGTCATGCATT
>JANJEY010000236.1:17909042-17934632 GCA_024703695.1 Erythroxylum cataractarum
GCATATGAATTGAATAATGTACGTACTATACGTGTTATGACATTTCCGACACAATTCTAAATTTCCCGATCTCAATTCAAATTCCCAAATTCCTAATCTCCAAATTAAATTTGATCCCTAATTGATAGAATTGTCAATTGCCTAATTCCCAAATCTATAAGCCTCAATTTCATTTTCATTTTCGGAGAAACAGCTTCCTCACCGAGGCATCAACTTGTCTCGCCGCGGCGTCCGCGCTAACCCTTCGTCCTCGCCGCAGCGCACGCGTCGCTTATGACGCAGCGATGCCTTCTCCTCCTCACCGCGGCGCGTCCTCCTCGCATGACGCAGCATGCGAAGCAGACCAGCTCGCCGCGGCGTGCAACCACGGACACGCCCAGAAAACCCAGAAAATTCCAGATTTCCGACAGCTAACACCTCTAAATCCAGTTTTTCTCCTCACAACTCACTTCTAAATAATTCCATATACCTTATACAACTAATCTTAAACCTATATTTCATCAAACAATCAAATCCCCTAATTCTCAACCCTAAAACCAACGAAAACCATAATCGGAAATCCTAATGCCAAATCCCTTAATTTTTCATGTTTAATCAACCAAATAACTCTATAATTCAACTAATCAAACCATATAAAACAAGGTAGAAGTAACTTACTTGTTTAATAACCTCAAATCTTCACCAATCACACCCAATGGATCTCATCGACACCCACGGTTTCTCCATTTCAAACCCATTCTCAACTCTTCTTCACACAATCCAAAAGGGAAAGATTCAAGAGTGGAAGAGGAACTAAAAGCAAGAAGAAATCACCAGCAACTCCAAAGAGAAATCCACGATCAAGGAAGAAGGAAGAGGAAATTTCGATCGGAAGCAAGAAGGAAACCGTGGAGAAATCTTCAAAGGTGAGGCTATATATAAATATAAAGACAAGGGCTTGTTTGGCTAAAATAATAACCACCAGTCCGAATTCGAACAACCTCAAATCAATTTCAAATTCTAGTTTCTCCCGAATTTCAATGGCTAAATCCTAATTCCTCAATTCAAATTTCTAACCTGTCCATACTATTGGATAATCAATTTCGGAACCGGATATTCAATTAACCAGTCATTTATCACATTTTTCGGTCCGGGCCTATTGCTCCGAAAATTCTAGAAAAATTCCTATAAATCCATAAAAATAGAAAACTCAATATCATATACTCCAATTTCATAATTCAATTTTCTAACTTTCATTTCTGACTCAAATCCAATTCTCGAGCCTAATTTGACTTAATTATCATACTTGCCCTAATTATTTCCGGACCTCAATTTGCAACTCCAATTACTCATTTCTTATGCCAATTCAATTTCTCACAACCCAATTAACCTAATCAATTTCCAAATTCAAATTATCCAAATCTAGTCGGAAACATGTCATATATGCATGTACGTACAAATGCCAATTATACAGTATACTATAATGCATGCACATGAACAAATACGGATGCAATGAACTGTACACATCCCATTAGTAACGGGATGTTACACTTTGTCTATATGTTTAGAGTAAACCAATCCTTTTTTATCGCTAATCTCTCCATTACTCAATTTTTTTAGAATAATAAGAATATGAAAAATTTCAAGAGGTATTGTTTAAAGAAAACTTAAGATTCAATTATTTTACAAACCCTTTTTCAACTAAATTGTCTCTTACTTTACTATCAAGATTATCCTAATTTCTAAGATCATAAATATCCAATATAAGGATTAGTTGCTCATCTACCCTTAAATTTTCTAAAGTGGATGCATTTGGTACATGATCATGCTTACTCAAACTATTAATATCTTTATCAATATGAATCTCAATACTTATAATTACTCCTTTTTAAGATTCTATTAACTGTTTTACTTGTTTACTTCTTCTTCTTTTATTCCTTTTTTAATTCCAGACAAATGTTTTTTAGGCAACATAATATAAACCAATTATAACACAATTCAACTAGAATAAGAACAAAAGCATTCATATGAAACTGGAAGAAGTATGTAGGCATAATAAAACACCAATATATTTATAATATATCACAAAAATATATCAATGGTATTATATATGTGATAGAGGGAAAACATGGTCAAATTTAATATCCTATATTAAAAATGAAAAACAAAGAGCAAATTTTTATAATAGAGAACACTAATTTTTAAAAATACAAACAATTAACATGCTTAAGAGAAAATATAGTAAATAATATTCCAAGTTATTAATTATTCTAAGTTATTTACCTAAAATCATTTATACTCTCCATGTTATTGTAATCATTATTCGAGATGAGTTCTTTTCTGAATAAGTTAGATTACTATTTACATTAAAATTTATATCTACTTAAGCTAGAAATTGCATACATCTGTAATTGTATAATGAAATGTTGTAAGGGACATGGCAACAAAAAGAAAATCAATTTAGATCACATTTATAAATAATTTTAGTGGTCTTAGTTATTCCAAAGTATATTTTTATTATGTTGGATTATTAAGAAAATTATTTACTATTAAAAATAAAAATACATTAAGCAAACTTTTATATAAATTATTACTATTTGTATTCAAAAGTATTTATATGTTACATAATTAACTATTTTGCATTCGAAAGCATTTATAACAATTAATTATATGATAATTTTTTATTAAAATAATAAAAGGGCTTAACATAAAGTATATTATTCTAAGCTTTGTAATATTAACCTTATTTTAAAAAAATAAATCAAATCACACAAACAAATCTTCTTATTTTAGTTCTTTAAATTTCTTTACTACCCCAAACCAAACATTGTCTCTAAGATTGACGATTCTCTTCTTATAATTAAAATCCCATTTCTTTCAACATTTTCCTTATAGCTAGGTTAACCAAATTGAAACTCAAAACACATAAATCATGAACAAACAAAGGCTTTGCGTGAAAAAAGAATAATTAAAAATGCTCAAATTATTCAATTTTAGCCTGATGTTAGTCTTAATATTATCTTCGTTGATATGGTACTGTTACATGTTAATAGATCCTCATTAGTCAGACACATCAACATAATTAGTAGAAGTCGGTCTAATTAGTGAAACAAAGTCGTTTCATAATAAAACCGAGACGATGTCATTTCAACAAAACTGAGACAATCACACCCCATTCTAACCTAAATCCCTATCTTTTCTCTCACTCAACCCGTCGTCTAGTCCTCCACGTGCTTCAATAACGTCTTTCATCTAAATAGCTGTTTTTTTCTCGTAGATGAGAGCATTCAAAAAAATGGCTGCTTGGACTAAATCGTGGACTTCATTCCAAGAATAAAAAATATGCGTTTAAAGGATTTTGTTGCTAGCAGAACTCAAGCGAGAAGTAATGATGAAGTCAGGTTTTGGTTGGCAGTAAAGATAACTAAGAAAACATGAGAAGCTCCAATACTCATTTTGCACACTATTGATGCTTCAATACTTGAACTTTTGGATCCAATATCCTCTATATTTTGTATTGTCTGCTTCATTGGCCCTCTACAACTACATCTCAATCAAAGGCAACAAAGTAGTCTGAGATCAATTGGATGTCATTTATGTAAAGAAGAACCCGAATGTCTTCAATGGCTTGATTCTAAGGAACCTTACTGGCTTTTTGTAAATTTTGACAGCATAACAATGTTGACAACCAAACAACTAATTGAATTTGGGATGGGACTGGCCAAAAGCAACCACCCATTTTTGTGGATAATAAGGCTTGATATGGTAGTTGGTGGTTCTACAGTATTACCTCCAAAGTTCAGTGAAGAAACAAGAGAGAGGGGGTTCATAGCTAGTTGGTGTCCACAAGAGTGATGTCATGCATGAGTGAGAGAAAAGTTAGGAGTTTAGCTTATAGATTGAGAACAACGATAGGGTGTGATTGTCTCTGTTTTGTTTTAAACTGATTTTTGTTAATTACGTTGACATTTCTGATGAATAAGGGTCTATTGACATATGACACAGTATTACATCAGTGAAGATAACAGTGAAATTAACATCGGACCATAATTGAAAAGATTGATAGTTTGGATATTTTATTGTTACATTTTAAAATTTAGACTATAATTGAAAAGATGATGAAATTTTGAGTTTTTTTTATAATTAACCCTAAAATATATAACGAAATGTTTGAAAGAAATTTATGAATACATAACATAAAAAAGTCAACATTAACTTAATGTTAAATTTGAAAGCTGAAAAGTTAATATCCTCGCTTAATAACACAATTGCCACCCACCCAAGAAAAAGAAACAATACCCTTCCACTTTTCCGTGACATACCCATTAATTAGAGTTTGTGAGCAGAAAATTATAAGAAAGGTTCTTAGTAGGTGCCTTTTTTGCCCTTGCCTAGGGCCAAGACAATTATAGGTGGCTTTCTTGAGTGGTTATTGATCATAGAACTGAATTTGACGCTAATGAATTTCACGCACATATAATATAACCATTCTGCACCACTTATAATAAATATTACTGAATTATATGCTGATAACTCGCGTCGCCATTCTAACCACTTACAATAAGAACACTAGTTTTCCATATCTGAATCAGTGCAACTTCTCGATAGCAAATGGAACGCAATAGCACTTTGCTTGTATGTATGTTTCTGTTGAAGATCACCATTCACTGGTATGTGTCAATTGTATCTATTTGTCGATGATTGATTGTTGTTTCGCTTTCTAGTTGTGTTCATTAGTTATTACTAATTTTTAAACTCTATTTTGTTTTTGAAACGAGAAATGAGTACCAAGGATTTGTGACTTATGTAATTCTATGTAACAGTTTATACAGACCTTTATTAAAAGTAATTATTGGTAAGAACTTTCGCGTTCAAAACCCACTGACCACTTCCAGTTCTTATGGTGAAGCACATCGAATTAATCAATGCTTGTGTGAGTACAAGCGTTATGCAAGCACTCAATTTAAGTGGTGTCACACTCGATTTAATTTATAGTATAAACGGGGCATACACATTTCAAACAAGAAAAATCAGACCTCAGAAATAAATAATCTCCATTGATATTCTCGCGTTAAAGTTCATCGCCACCTTAGTATTTAGAATTGGTACAAGGGCTTTAATGCTTGCGGCTCTGTTTCAATCATGGCCTAGTCTGGAGTAGCAGAGTCGTATAAGAGCTTTCCATTTTAGGTCCAGCATTCGGAATAAATGAGCTTTGAAATGCCGGAGGCGTGTTGCCACATTAACTTCTGTTCAGTGTTCAGCAGCTAAATGATTAAGATGAGAAGTGGGTGGGAAGCGACATGGAAGGACAGAAGGCAGAGCCCAAATGTTCTATGACGTTTTACTGCCCACAAGTAAATATTTCAAGAAAATGATTAAAACACTTTCATAAAATTCTGAAACAATATAGTATAATCTCCGAAGTATAAAAAATTTACGGTGAGAAACCAAAATCATTGGAAGTTTGTACTTTGTCCTTAGCCCTTAAATGCATTCCTTTTAAGTATAAGTTTAAAAAATAAATTAACTAATTTAAATAGTAAGACATCGGAACTACCCCTTATGACTGCATCGAATAGCCGTAAAAACTAAAAACAATGCATGTGTAAATTGGCAATTTGGCAGTCAAAGCAATGTTTATCTAACCATAATTCTTTCACTATAATCTTACCGACGACACAGAAGTCTTCAGGTCGTGAGCTAGTAATAGCTTCAAAACAATCTTACGTATTGCAGTTTGGCATGATAAACCAATTCGTAATATGGAAAGCTTTGGTCAAATGCTTCATGTTATATTGTAAACAGTTAAATCATACAACTCAGCTCGAGATGGTCAGCCATGACATCATTTATCGAAGCCTAAACAGAAAAACACAGTACTTGGCAAGCCGTGCTAACAATCAATTTCCTTAACCATCAATATGAGTTGGTAAAGTGTGATAATGACCCAAATCAGCTTGTGTGCTGTATTAACATTGCTTTGCACCGCCATGCACCAAGCTTCATCGACCACCAGTAACACAGGCAAAATATACTTTAAACTCCCGAGAGTCTTACGCTTTCAACCAGTAACACAAAAACATACTTGCCATTCAGTCTATCACACTTTGACGGGTTCATATTTTTCACCAATGGAACCGCCTTTCTGTTTCTGGAACTGAATGTAACGCTTTGTGCTAGCTAAGAATGCATCAGTAGCTGGATCTGGAGTACTAGACTCACTTTGCATCTCGGTCATAATCAATTCAATTAGGCTTTGAATTGCAGCTACCGTGATATGAGTGTTACCCTTCTCAAAGAAATAAAGGTACTTGTTCAAGATCTCAACAAACAACGTCACTGATCCGGTGCTGCCTCGTGCAGCATTTGACATTTGTTGGGCAGCATTTGCAATTCTTAAAGCACGCTTGAGGCAAATCAAAACTCTGGCTCAGAGTGAAAAAATGTTAATGCAGTGTTAGTCAACTAATGGAGAATTATCAAGGAATCCGCAAGCTAAATTCTAAATGTTTGTAGAATTGCTCTAGGATCACAGGCCAGTCCCCCTCGATCAAGGGGAAAACAAAAGGCCAAAGATAAGGACTGAACGTTGTAATATGCTTGGTTTATAATAATATTGAAGCACAAGGCCCACCTTTCTCCATCTTTCAAGTTATCTTGATCGTCAACCCAGAACAGATGTGCACACCCATAAACAGCTCTACACTGATCAGGCTTCTTTAAAAGCTTGGCAGAGTACTGAATAAGTAAAGCTTTGTATCAGAACCATAGTAAAAAGCTAGCTGGTATGCATTAAAGTTAAAATGAAACTCCATTGCTACTGTGGTTACCCCAGTCGCCTTGTGAGTTAACGTATCCCTGTTTTCAACACCAAAGACATGCATCCTCTGAAGTGTCCCTATTATTAAATGAAGAGCAGTCACCTGTGCCCTAGAATCCTATTATGAAAGACAAAAACAGATGGGTATACCGTTAAACTCACAACTTTAAATGACTAGCAACTCAGTTAACCATAATAAAGCCATTATTCAGTAAGTTACACTTACCGAAACTTCCTCTTCATACAGAATATATGCTTGGGTGAAAAATTCATATGCAACAGGTTCCAAGTCACAGTCATTAGCAGCCTGATTGGAAGCATGAAAGACTAAATCAAACAGGAAAGTGTGACCTCTCCAAATCATCCTATGGATATTAACACAAGAAGTATCCTTTGTACCTCAGCACATTGCAAGTACAACCGTAATGCAAGCTCAGGCGATGGGACCGCTGACAGTGACTCAATAGTCTGGACAGAGCAGTTCAGATTGTTAACGGCATCATAAAATTAGCTCACCAAGATATCTTAATAAAAGACAGAAACCAAGTCTGTACCTGGTTTAGAAGCTGAAAGATTTTCTTTGGCGTAGTTGACGTCTCATCTCCAAAAGGGTTTTCATCTGGGGCTTGCAACCGCCTAACCAACTGGGCATCACAAATAAAATGCCAGCAAGATAATTCAATCAGAAAAGAATTTCATATTCTCTTTTAGTGCATCAGTCACAAAAGGAGTTGGCCAAGAACCGGTACAAGTTATAAAAGCGAAGTCGGACAAAATTGTGCTCTTTGTAACATGTCCAAGATCAAGGTCATGATTTACAGAATTGTGGGCCATTATGCCAACCAGCATTCTTACTCTAAGACTAGCAATGCCAGTTAGGTAACTTTATTGTTAGAGTTAGGCATAACCAACCTTAAGTGCTGAAAATACAAGGGGAGGAACAGTGAAGGGTAGACGCCTTTGTCCTCCAGTCATAATATGCTTCCTCACATTACATATGATCTGCAATAGTGCAAGAAAGTGAATGGTCTTGAACTATAAAATCAGGCAGCAATCAAATTTATGTAACAGCTAAACTCATTTTTAAGCAAGTACATAGAACATGATAGTAGCTCTGAAGGGGAAAAAAAAAAGTTAAGGATTAGTTTCACCAAATTATAAATTAACAGTGGAATGGGTAGAATTTATCTTGGAAATTACAGAGATGCAGATTTTTCTAAAACCAAATACCTTATACATTTCCTCTGGATCATCATTTGATAGCATCTGGATGAGTCGTGCAACAGAATTCTGCTCCTCATTAAAATCATCTTCATCAACCTAAATAGCACAAGGAAAAGGGGGAATGGATACTTAAGAAAGAAAGGCTAAGTAATAAAACAAGAAATAAAGCATTTCATGCTAAATTTCCAAAAGCATATTAAAGGACTCAAAAGATTACTTTCTTCGTTCATACATAAAAGCTATAAGTGATCAATGCAAAACGCAACCAACCATAACCAACCTCTTCATGAGTTTCATCCAAATCCTTGATAAGCCCTTTCATTAATTCAAACAGTGAATCAACCTACAAGATATAACAAATAAGAACCAGGTATGATCATTAAGACAGTATCTGAAAATATTTATCGCCATGGAGATATATAAACCTTGTCAGCAGTAGGAATACGTGTATTGTTTTTCATAATACTTTGTATTATGACAGTTGCCATGACTTTATTTGTTTCAGTATCAAGGTACTCCATAACACGAGGATAGTTTGAAAGTTTTAATGCAGTGACTATATCATTATATTTCTCCAAGGGGGCACTCAAAAGTGCAACTATTTGTTTTGTGGATCTACTGTCTTCAAGCTTCCCATGGCCAGATAGTTTCTTAACACATGCTCCCTGATGATCAATCCAGAAACAAGAACGATTAAATCAAACTTGAATATCAAGATAAGAAACATATTGTTATTAAAGCTTCTTGGAATAGCTGGAAGTATGAGGTAAATATAAAAGGTCAAAGGAAAACATAAAATCAGTAAATCAAGCGAAGCATACCAAAACTTGATCTGCGTAATCCAGACGATCAGGATGAACATGAAGAGTAAATGTGAGAAGAGAAGAATATAAAGTTACAGCTCCAAAAATGGGCATATCAACCTGTGCTTCTATAACCTGTGTCAAGACATGTATAATTTTTTTTCAGCAGCTTTATGGAGAGGAACAAGTAATATCATGATACAAACATACTGACATCATGACATAATATTACAATTGAAACTCAATACTTTCTTTTGAAAGTTGATAGCTGTCACAATGTAATTAACTGAAATAGAATCAGCTTTCCATGTAAAGGAAGAAGTCTATCTTTATCTGCTGATGAAACAGAGTTACCAAGATATAAAGACGCATTAGCAATGATAAACAAAGACGACTCCTTAATAATTTATTCTTTTTGAAGAATTCTCATTTTTTCACAGAAGGAATTTAATTGCCAAACTTTAATTTCTTGCTCCTCTATTTTCCAACATCGTGGCTTTTGCATAGATTATACCTACCTTTCCTATAGCATTGTTCAATTTGGAAAATGCCTCTACTTGCAAGAATTCTGGTAAAACATCTGTGCTTGAAGCTGCATAGTTTGAAAGCCTCTCCATTAATCTAGAGAGAACGGTCTTGATGTCTACGGATGGCTGAAAAACAAAGACGAAAGATGTACCAAGAGAAAAATCAGCAAGTGACTTGCTGCATTTACCAAATACAGCAGATCAATAACATGGAAGAACAACTATTGAAAGTATCATTGTCAATAATAACTTAAGTCGTTGTCAACCAATTAAGTGAAAAGTCAGGTAGCAAGTGGTACCGAGGCATTTACCTGCAGCTGAGGGCATGCACCCAACAATATTTCAAGAGTTTGCAAGTGATACTCATCAGGAAAGACTTGAATGATGCAATCCATCAAATAGAATTGAGCAATCTCATCTTTACAATTGACAACCTGTCACATTAAATGGAGGGCAGAATTCGGTTGTCTAATGTTAGCACATCATTCGAAGTATTATAAACTTCAAACACAATCTACTGACACATTCTATAATATACCTGTTCAAGTACTCTAGGAAGTACAGTATCTCTGTAGAGATCAAGATCAACACCTTCTATCTGACTGAGGACATGCAAGTTCTTGCCAACCTAACAACAAGCGGACATATGCTAAGTCCCTTTTTGACTACCATGTATACTCGTATAGTCTTATTGCAACAAATCAACCATTTAGAGGTTATCGGTATTACAAGATCACGCAGCTCGCTTCTTTCTTTCTCCCGTTTCTCCTTTTCCCGGGCAGGTCCCTGCAGACCATAAAGCCCAACAGCAATCCTCAACACAGGATCAGCTAAGAGTATGAATGATTCACAAGCAGTATATGACCTGCATGACCAGAAATCATGCCTTCATGATATATTTTACCTTTATGACATGCAAGCAAATGCATGTCAAACATGAGAGCAGGTAGCCATAGATATTCAACCAACCTGATGTTGCATCCGCACCCATAGTTTGTTCATTTCAGTGAAATTTTGTAGAACAAAGTCAACAGCATCAATGACTGTGTCAGCATCCCTACATAAGTTCACACACCAACTATTAACCAGTTTCAGATACACAAATCAACTGGAATACAGAAAAGAAACTAAAGCAAATATATATATGACTCGATCATTCAATTATATTAATCAAGGAGATGTTTTACATGCAATGAAGACTAATGCATTTTGACTTTCTGGCTATACCTCAGCTGAATACAACCATGTAGATGGCTTGACATATATACCTTGCCACATTAAATTATCATATATGCTTCATGTTACAAAATGACCTGAACTTAGTGAAGATGGCCAAGACTAACCATCTTCACCAATACTATGTCATGTAAGCATAGTTTCCAATAACAACAAAAAGTAATTCCTTCTGCCCATCATATAAATTGAAGTTACAACATCTAACATTCTTACCCTTCAAACTCAGAACCAATATCAGGCAATTTATCCCTACTGACTTGTGAAAGATAACTCCTCAAGAAAAGCCCACGTACAGGATGCTGAATGCCACGGCACATTTCCACAAGATCCTTAAGCACATCTTTAGCTGGAGCTTCTTTAGATTTGATATACACAGAACCTACAGTACAAAGGAGATACCTGCAACAGAATTGATGAGAAAACAGTAGAAAAAGCCAATACTGTATTGACAATAGACAAAATCAATTAAAAATATGGTAAAGGTTAGAGGTAAGAAGCTCTGTATTCAAACTGTCATATTAACTGACTTGTGTCAAGAGAAAACAATACAATCAATGTAAAATGTCTCAGACAAGAGAACCGGCAACATTTGCGGTATACTTCAAACAACCAGAACATAAAATGAAAGAATTAAAAAAGACCACATTTGATACTTCAACAAATTCAAGCAGAGTAATGCTCGATCAAGATGAAGTGCATCACATGGTGAAATGTATAAGAACTTAGTAGTAGTACCTTTGTGTATCCAATTAAATCAACAAGACACATCAGTTAACAAATAACAGTATAAAAATGGGTTAAAACTTTCAACACTTTTACATATCTTCACAAGTTCCCTATTTAGTAAACATCTAAAGGAAGACCCAACAACAATACAATCATCTTTAAAAAACAACTCGTTAATGAGCCATAGTTTGCACTGTTATCACAATCCAGATGACGCAAATAGACTGTACAAAACCAAACTGTCCTCCTTGGTACCAGAAAGGAAAAACCAACAAGCCACAGAAACACAACTGAAGGAACAAAAAATTACTGAAGAAAAAAGATAGGCACGTACAATCTAGGTAATATGTTGCCCGCATGTTGCACAAGTTCGTAAAGCTCCACAATTGAGCAGCCACGACGCGCCTCTTCCTTAAAGAACATCTCCAGTTTTCTCAACTCATCAAATGATCGCATATCTGCCGCATCAAAACACAATTCACATCCTCCATCTTTGAACATAACTATTCTAGAGTTGGGAAGTAAAAAAAATATATAGAAAGGGAAACCAAGACTCAATCTGCTAATTAGATCTCGCACAGAAACTCACAGAGTTCATAGTATTTGTGAGGAGAAAGCTTCGAAGTTCGAAGCTCGGAGAGCATTTGCGCCGAATACTTCAAAGCATCTCTGAGATTGTTGGAGTCCTGTGCAAAATTTTTAGGGTTTGAGAAAGTCATTTTGCATTCCTCCAATAAAAGCAAGTAAATAGGAAATAGGGTTACCAGAGCTCGATGCATGTAGAAGGCGTTCTGTTGAAGGCCGGTGATCCCAGCAGCCAGCCACTTCTCCTCGTCTTCCACGCCATCGGCGATCATTCTCTCTCTTTTCTCTTATCTCGCTTTTGTTCCAAGAGATCTTTAATTGTATCGGACGGAGCTTGAGTTTTGACTTGTGCTCTGCGAACCTCAACCGCCTGTCCAGTCCTACCACCCAAACACAACTCACTCCCCTTTGGATCCACGTAATCGTCTACGAAGCGGGTCTACCATTTGCCACTGGACTCTACTATTACCTTCTTCTTCTTCTTCTTTGGGGTCAAACAAACAATAGCAATTTGCCACGTCAACTTGAACTTTTTTATTTTTTCACTAACTGAACATGGATAGGAAACATCATTGAAGTTTTATACATTTTTTTTACCCCGTGCTCCAATAGCAAAATGCCAAGTCAAATTGCAAGTTTCTTTTTTAGACTTGATAATTGTCCAGTTGTATCTTTAACGATTCCTTCTTGTCACCTTCCCAACTTTGGCTGGCAGATTGTTGCTTATAGTTTAAGAGCAAAAATGGAAATGATTACTAAGGAAAAGAATGATTCTTTATGTTAATTACTTTGTCAACAAAGAGCTCAATTGAGCATAAAGGGGTAAGGAAATCCTCCGACTAAATTCTGAAAACTTCCAGATATCATATTAGTGAAGAAGAAAATATTTGGAGCTTTCGTATTCCTACAGACATGAATGCCTAATCTCGTCTTTCCTACTTCCTACTAACTAATCTCGAATACAAATCAAACCCCGAACAAATTGAATGCAGAAACACCTCCACTGCCAGCGACTAAGATTCCACAGTTTCAGTGTCGAGGCAACTTGATATTGGCTACTTGCACAAATGAACTCAGAACGGCAACGCATATGGTAAGGCATACATATCCACTTCGGGTAAGTAACAACCATGTGGAAAATAATTCTCCTCGCCTTGCCCTAAACCAACACTGTCAACTTCACATGCTTCAGACCTGAAGTTTTGATTGTGAGTCGGCCAGGCACGAACAAACCATTCCTGATCATCCAAATCAGTGCATTCACAATGCATGTGAGGTGCAACCCAATCCTCGATTAGATTTTTGAAGTATTTTGCGGAAGAAGGAGAACAACGGCTGCATAAGCTTGACTGCAAGGTTGTATCCTCTTGTTTTGCATTCGAATGTACAGAAGAGAGAGAGAGCTTTTCTTTCCCAAACCTTGCAGCCGATTCCAGACCTGTACTACTGGAATCTGAACAGGGAAACTCTCCCTGCTCTCTACATGGTATAAAAACAGGTTCATCTACGCACTGGACTGCAGTATCATGAGCCCTCGAAGAGGCAGAACAAGGCTGTTCCTCGCAAGGTAGCACTTCTGGATCTCTATGCCTTTGGAAAGGCAGCCAGATCCGTATATTGCTTCCTTCACATTAATAATAACAATGCAAAGAGATGATATCAAGACTCACTGACGTGAACAAACCCAATAAGGAAACAGCGCCCTCTGTAAACGAAACAGACAAAATCGCACTCACCACTATTATGCACACTGTCTGTAGGCAAGCGCTGCTTTTGTTTTTTGTTGCTTTCAAGGCTGCAACAGAAAGAGTTATGAGAACCAATTGGATTTCCATATTCCTCAGTAAGGCTACTCTTCTCAGAATGTTCTGCTTCACTTTCTCTAATCTTTTGGAATTCTCCTCCTTTCTGATCTTGTTGACTCCGCTTGTCCCTATGCCTTTTCTTGTGACCATGCTTTTTATTTTCAACTTCTCCATTTTCCCGAGCCTTCTTTTCTTTTCTCTCTCTTTTCTTCTCCTTTTTCCTTTCTCTCCTGGCCTTCTCTTCTTTTCTCTAGAGATGCAAATAACTACAACACATAAGGATAGGAACACAAGCACTCTAGCAGAAGCACAATTCTGAGGAATATAAACACAGAATACAGTTGATTTAATCTCAACAAAGATCAGGCTCAATTTGTGTAGAGAGATGACATTAGTAGATTGCTAACAGCAAGAATTTGAAGCGCAAAACCACGCTCTCTTGGCATATACGCAGTATGTTTTAAGATAGTGACACAGAGAGCTTCAAGGACTCAACAATCACATATTTAAATATTTTCCTTTTTTAATTTCTCAAGGAATAGATTGGTAGGATCAAGGTTTCTCTACATATGGTATCATCCATACATATTGTAAGATATAATCCACAAGTAACCATAAACCAGAAGAATTAGAAATTCATAATCTTGTACTCGAATTTTTTGGGTAACAATGTTTTAGATGAGGAAACAGCGTTCATATGAAACTCTTGATATCCTGGCAACAGAGTATGTCTTATTGAATTAGTTACCTGATCCTGAACACCTGTATTACTTGGCAAGAGAAAAAAGACCATTTAACGTGTATTTCTCCGTACTCAATTCGAGAGATGGCAAATGCATTAAAAATGTCTTTTCTTTAGCACAGGACTAAACATGGCAGCATTCATGTTCAAAAGATGAGGGTTTTCTTCCTGATCATTAAAAGTCACCCAAAACTGAAAGGTCAGATATGGCAAGCGATTCATGACATAGAAACTCAAATATCCTTGGCCCAGATAAAACCAAACAGCATCCATCTAGGTAATACATGCACGTTTCATGCAGTTTCACGGCAGGACTATCCTTATTCCAACGATTGTAAAGATAAGGTAAAAGATAAAAGCAATGGGACTATACAATCCTCTCCATCTCTTTCTTTTACATTTCTTGGGGAATCGGTGGGAATCTACGTCCAAATTGCTTTTTTTAACTCGTAAATGATAGTAACAAACTTAGGCTGGACTCTAACAACCACGTTGGTAATGAAAGGAATGCACATAAAGGTAAGGGAATCCCCAGACTACAAATATACATTAGAAGACGAACTAGTGTCTTTCTCAAAGAAGATACAGAATTACTGTTCTTGCTCTCCTCCCCCCTTCCCGCTGTATTATGCCATTCTCTCTTCTCAGTCACAGATTAGGCAAGCAAACTATGCACAATCTAATCAGAAGGAGACACACCAATCACAAAGCAAAAAGGACCTAGCTGAGCAATTAAGGTCCCAAACAAACCTTGATCGAATCAATCAGTGCCTGGTCGCGGACACCGATCTTCTCGCACCCAGGAGGAGGGTACGGGAAGCACCGGGACATCGCTAATAACCACCACGGCTCGATTCGTATCAAATAAAGCCAAACCCTAGGTCTAGATCTGATCGCTGGGGTTCAAGAAACCAAGACTAAGATTTTAATCCGCACACCAAGTTCGCCTCCCTTGTTAGTACAGACAGTAGCGCTAAACTGCTATTTGAAATCAGTTCAATACGCAAACGGATTTTGAGAGTGTGAGGCGGGATCTTAAGAACGAGAGATTGCTCAGATCCAAAACAAACCATTGCTTTGCTTTCAAGGGGTATTTATAGAGCCGCCACCCCCAATCCCGTTTGGCAACTGAGATATCGTTAAAACGTAGTCGTTATGTTCGTTGTCCTCAGCCCTCGGGTTTCTGGTGCGGTCGATGTCATCGTTAATTCGTTTCAATTCCATTATATAGTTCAAAAGAATTAAGTATGATCTTATTCTTAGTCTTTACACCAGCACTTTCTATTGAAAATTATCTTAATATTTGATATAAATCGCCAAATTAAACTGATGCTAATTGACAATTACCTTAATTCCTATCTAAGTTTATAATAAACTATGAAATTAAATCTCATATTAGTTGATAATTATCATAATTTATAGGCTAATTCAATTAAATAATAAAATTTATGTTAACTTATGTCATTTAATTAATTAGTTGGTTATGAAAAAGACATCTAATATCAATCTTATTTTTTAAAAAAAATCACTTTTAATAATTACATTGACATTTATTCAATATAACATGAATCTTATTAAAGCAATTAATTGATTAATATATAATATGTCACCTTAAAATAATTAGAAAAGACGTTGCATGGTTCACAATCAACATCGAATAACACTTTAAAAATAAGATTTCAAATATCACATAAGAATAAATTATTAATATTAAAGAAATAATATGATTGGATTTAAATATATTAAATATATACATTATCGTATAATGAAATATTATAAAAATTGTATGAAAATATTAGTTAGAGATGACAATTATTAGCTTCCAATGTAGATATAAAAATTAGTTTAGAAGTTATTCAACAAAAAGAGTAATTTTAATATCTAGAATCTATTATCCAAAGGAATAGATAGTTCGATAAAGACATAATTCATCGTATCATATCAGGATAACTTAACTAGAGAAGTATATCAGTTGTTTTATGTGATAAGAAGATACCATTTAAGCTCAAACGTAAATTTTATCATTTAGCAATTAGGTTGACCGTACTCTTATAAGGTAAATTGTTAGCTCATCAAGCAAGTTCATAGTCATAAGCTAATGGTAAGAGAGATGGGAATGCTCTATTAGATGTGTAACCTTACTAGAAGAGATAAAGTTAGGAGCGTAATGATAAAAAAAAATAAATGTGATTAATATTAGTGAAAAATTAAGAGAAAAAAAGGCTTAGTTGATTCCGACGTATTAAAAGAGGATACTCTAAAGCTCCAGTGAAAAGATAAGAAAAGATTGTACTTAGAAATTATAAGAAGGAAAAAGGAAGGCCTAAGAAAAATTAGGAGAAAGTAATTAAGAAGGATATGATTTTGCTAAAACTTACCGAGCCATGGCATATTAGGATACGGATAAAAGATCTCACATAGAGAGATTTTTTTCGTTCTCTTGAGTCTTTTAACATTTCTATTCGAGTTTTTTGTCTTGTATTTAACCTAAATGTTTAATATGTAATACTTCCCTCTTAATTAGTTAGCTTAGACATTTCCTTACTTAGCCTAAATATTTTTTATAATGGTTTAATTTGATTTATTTATTAACTTGTCTTATTTCTTGTTTGCATATGTATTTACTTATTTTATCTTTATTTTGACTATTTATCTTGTTCTAAATTTATTTCATTACGTAATTTTAAATTTTTATTTATACATATCTATTTATTTTTATCTTTTATGTCTATTTTTATTTTTATTTCATTTTTAATTTTTAATTTTTAATTTATTATTTAATATGTATATGCATATCTTTATTTTTTTCATCTTTTTTCTTCATGTAAATTTATCAAAAATAGTTTCTCTACTAGTTTGGAGTAAGACTCCTTACTACTGAATGTCCTCAGACTCTACGTATCAATATGGCTTTCACTAGATTATTGTTATTGTTAATAATGGACTGAGCTACCTAGGCCTAAGCTCGCTTAAAATTTTAGCTCGTCCAAGTCTGGAACACATGGCCAAAACTTAAGCCTGATCGAGATTGACTTAACCCTTTTTAAATTTTAAAATTTGAAAATGACATCGTGTTACTTAAAATAATATCATTTTGTTTTGATTTTTAGATTTCACACTAGCCTAGGTCAGGTAGTGCAAACTCAAACCTGACCTGAAGCCTAGTTAAATTGATCAGGCTTGTTAACTTTAGATTAAGTCAGATTAGATCAATCAGACCCCAAACTTAATTTTCAAGCCTAGTATCATTAAAGCTACTTTGATATTCATAACGTTTTGGATTTCATAGCAACAACACCTTCCAATAGAAGTTCCGCTGACATGCGAGGTCTAGAGAGATCGAGTAGTATACAGCCTCACTTCTAACTAATAGAAAGGCTATTTTGGATAGTTATAATATACAGTTAAAATGACTTTATCATTTTGGCATCATCATAAATCACACTAAGTTGCACCAAATTGTGCTTTGATGCACTAATTCATATCTTTAATATATAAAGAAAATTTTAAAAGATTTTAACATATATTTTTTGCTATTAGATATATTTATAATATAATTTGGATTAGATAGTAATTTTATCCTTACAGAAATTATAATCACAGCAAGATTTTGAAACAATCTTATCATTTGTTTTTGTTTGTATATGCAAATCTTAATGTATAAATATAAATTATTTAATTTAAAATATATTTTATTTATTTTAAAATTTTAACTTATCAAGAACTTGATATGTTACATACATAAAATTTATGAAAATTTATGTCATTTGGTTAATTAGTTGGTTATGCATTTGTAACATTTAACATATTTAATTTTTAAAAAAGAAAAAACATTTATTTAATATAAATATTTTCATATATATATGTATAATTTATTTATAAAATAATTTTTTTAATAAATATTTATTGCAATGACTTCCTAAAATTTTATATAAATTTTATTATTAAATTTCATTTGATGTGTTGTTTCATTAAAATTATACTGATAAATCGAAAAGACATCTAATAATAATGTTATTGAAATTTTATTTCAATATTAATAATTTAATTGGTAGTTATTGAATATAACATGAATTTTATTAAAGCAATTAATCAATTAATATATAATTTGTCACCTTATATTTATTAGAGAAGATGTTTAATTATTTTTGATGAAGATAAAATGTCACTTTAAAAATAAGATTTCAAATATCACACAAGAATAAATTATTAATGTTAAAGAAATAATATGATTGAATTTAAATAAATTATACTATTGTGATTTACTTGGACTATGAAAATCCAATATGTACTGGAGAAGGAAGAGGCTCTCAGACCATTAAATATAACCACGGATGTTTCTAATAAAGGCAATATAACCCAACATAAAAGGAATCGTGATGCTCATGAAATATGGAGTAAAAAGAACTTATTGGCTTACATAACATTACTAACCAATATGGATAATGATATCATAAATGAGTTTTGTAAATATAAAATTGTTAAGGACATATAGTCCACTTTAGTTATGTATTTTGGGGGCACCTCAGTGATAAAAGTGAGGTCACTCACTATCAAGTCTGACATATATAAGAAGCGACCAAATCATATAATGCAAAAGCATTTGAGGTATATGTTAAACATACTATATGAGTTACATTGTATTGGTCACGAATTATCAAATGAGCAGCAAGTGTAAGTCAGGATTTGTTCATTACTTTAGAGTTGGGAGCATATGAATATGAATCTAACCCATAAAAGTGTATGCATTATAGCGTGCTTCAATGGAAAAAGTGTAAGAGAAATATACACTATGCTTATGATTTAAAGAAGACAAAGTGGAACAGGATGAAAAAGGAAAACGTCCTTTCAAAAAGTAGAACATGAATAAAGTCAAGTGTTTTACTTGTAGCAATAAGGGTTACAATTACGAGCCCAAAAAGGTACAATCTTATTGTATAAATATTTGTTATATGAATGTCTCTTATTATGTTTTTCTAGTTAAATCACCTCCTTTGTGGATTGTAGATTTAGGAGCAACCAATCATACATCGAAGGATAGAGATATCTTCAAAGAATTCCAAAAAATCATGTACAAAATATGATGGATTTATGTAAGAGACAAATCAAAGGTTGTTGTACAAAAGATTGGAACTTATAAATTAGACATAAGTGGTGTTTGATCCCTATTCTTACATAAAGTGGCAAATACTCTGAATATTTGACAGAATCATATCTTTGTTTTGGTTTTAATAAATATTGATTTTGATGTAAATTTCCATAGTCGTGGTATGGATTTATATATTGGACATATTTTTTATGGTTATGGATTTATTTACATGGCTTTATTATTCTAGATGTTGTTTCTTAAAATAATAATGTAAGTAATCCTCTGTTAACCTCATTTAGTAATTCTAATATTGATGCAATTTTATGTCATATTGAATTATGTTATATTGGTCAATATCAAATAAGTCAATTAGCATAAGAAGGTCTCTTAAATGATTTACATTTAGCATATTTACTTATTTGTGAACATCATCTAGCTGGTAAAATGACATGAAAGTCATTTAAAAAGGGAACACGAGCTTTTTATTCATTCCAGTCGTGGTTTAATAAATGTAAGGACACAATGTAAGGTTATGTACTTCATCACTTTGATAGATGACTATACTTAGTATGGTCATGTCTATTGGATTTCTCATAAATAAGAAGAATTAAATTGTTTCATCAAGTATATGAATTTCGAAGAGAATCATTTACACAAGAAAATTAAAGCTTTAAGAATTGATCAAGGACAAGAATAAATATATGATAAGTTTAAGATGTTGTGTGATGAAAAATGAATAAAAAGAAAGTTAAATATTCCATAAACCCTATAACAAAATGGTATTGTAGAAAGACATAATATACCACTGCTATAAATAGTTAGGACCATAATTGCATTAGCAAATCTACCAATCACTTGTTGGGGTGATGCATTGCTTACAATCACTTTTTTTACTTAACTCAGTACTCAGAAAACCAGTTACAAACACTCTATATAAGTTATAGAGAGGAAGAAAACCCAACATGGAACATTTAAGACTGTGGGGGTATGATACATACGTTCATAATCTCTCTTATAAATATCAACAACTAAGCCTAAGAAGGTAGATAAGTATTTTTATTAGATACTTTAAACACTCAAAATGTTATGTGTTCATAAATGAATGAGGTATTGAAGATGCAATTGAATTTGAATCACGAGATATCACATTTTTAGAAAATGACTTTTCATAGTAACATGAAATAGGAAAAGACCTGTTTCTATATAAAATTCTTAATTAGAATGTAACTATTATATGGAATTATGAAGAGGGACTTTATCTAAGTAGGAGTAGTCTAAAACTTGAAAATTTAGCTTAGGGATAGTTAAGATTACAACTCGTTAAAAGTTTACCTATAGTATTTGATCCGAGTGCGAGTAATTAAGATAATGATGAATTTTTTTCATGATCCATATTTACATCAAAGTAATTATGCTATAATTACCTACATCTTTTTCAAATAGAAGGGAACATGATTATCCCATAAGAAGATGAGCCTCCAATTGGTCCTACTAAAAAAGAATGGATGTAAACAATGAAAGAAGAAATGAATTATTTAAACTAGAATCAAGTATAAAACTTGGTTGATTTCCTTGATGGGTGTAAAACTATTAGGAACAAATGGGTTCTTAAAATAAAACAAAACGTTGATGGCAGTATCAAAAGATATAAGGCACAATTTAGGGAGAAAGGATACACACAATAGAAGAAAATTGATTATGATGAGACATTTTCACATATTATGAGCTTTGCTTCAATTTTTCTAATATTAGCTATAACAACTATTTTGGATCTTAAATGAAATCAAATAGATGTAAATATGAATTTTTTAAATGGAGAATTAGAAGAAAAAAATCTAAATGGAACAACTTATAGATTTCATTGAAATATGCCAATAATATAAAGTGTATCGATTATCAAAATCAATTTATAGTTTGAAGACTCTCATAACGTATTCATTTCATATGAATTTCATATGCTTGATAAAGATCAATGTGTATATATTAAGAGGCCAATGATAAAATTGCGATTGTATCTTTATATGTGGATGATATTTTAATTGTTTGTAATGACTTTGAGTTTGTCAAGTAAATCAAAGATTAGTTTTCATCTTAATTTGAGATGGACTTAAGTGAAGCTATATATATTCTTGGAGTTAAGATTTTAAGAGATTGTTCAAAAACAAATATTATCACTTTATAAAAAGACTTACAGTTAAAAGATTTTAGAATGATTTTGTATGTAATATTGAAAACCAATAGATAATCATCTTGCTAAAGTGAAGGTTTCAACAAAAATTTATATCCATCTATGCCATGAGAAAGGGAAAAAAGGAAGAAATTTTCTTATTCCAATATGGTTGGAAGCCTCTTGTATGCCATACTATGTACAAGGTCAGATATTTGTCATGTTGTTAGAATGGTGATTAGATAACAATCAAACTCATGACAAACACATTAGAAAGCGGTAAAGAATATTGAGGTATCTAAAGGGTGCTATTGATTATGCCTTATATTATCAAAATAATGATCTAAATATACAAAGGTATACATATGTAAACTAGGGAGGAGATTTAAATGAGAGAAAAGCTACCTTTAGATATGTTTTCTTGTTTAACAATGGTGTTATGTCATGGAAAAGTAAGAAACATCATATGTTGCTTTATCCATAATGAAAGTTGAATTTATAGCTTCTTCAGTAAAGTACAAGAAGTCATGTGACTTAGATGATTCTTGGTTAATTTAGGGGTTACTTAAAGTGATACTGATATAACAACAATCAAAAGTGATAGTTAAACAACAATCACTTACACCAAAGACCTTAAATTTCATTATAAAACCAAGCTTATAGATATTAAATACAATCATGTGGAATATATAGTTACACAAAGAAAATTGAACATGAATTATATATCTACATGAGATATGGTAGCAAACCCAATGATAAAATTAATTTTTTGAGATATATATGTTAAGCATATGAAGTCATTAAGATTACATAGATATTGAAATGTATTGATTAACATTTCTACATGTATGTTCATTTAATGTATCATCATATATAAATACAAACATAAGTTGGCATTGTTTATTAAGTAATAAGCATTACTTAATACTTGATTATGAAATATATTTACTTTGTTTTGCATATTTTTATATGAATCAAATGGCATGTCAGACAAATAAAATATTGGCCTTCTCATACAGGTAATTGACTCTAATATTTGTGATGACTGGAGATGAGATAAGTTTTAAGTTTATTATGCATTTAATAATTATTTGGTTAGAAAGAGACTCTCCTTACTCTCTCTAGGTGTAGATCAGGTATGCATTTCATCTTCTCCTCTTCACCTTGACTCTCCTTCAACCATCACATTTGCTCACCTTCTCATCCTTCCTTCCAGCTTTTTTTTGTTCATTCTCACTTTTGGTTTTTGGCTTACCAACGGTATTATAGTCTTTCTCCCCTTACCAAAATTTACCACCTGCTATTATTACTATTTTGAAACCAATTTTTCTCTTATTCATTTTTTGTAAAGTTGATTCTTTGCTATACTTAGACCATACTCTACATAATGTCAGACATAGCCCTTCAAGACCTAGCTGAATTCCCCCTTGCCATTCCATACACCATCATCATCTTCTTCTTCCATGCCCTCCCTTACTACACCATCTACCCTTTCCTTTGTTGCACCATTTGTCCAAAAACCATGGAAACAAGCTATTGGTGCATTCACCTCAAACTTAACCTTTAAACCACCTTTAAAAATGGATGTGAAGCTCATTGTATGCCCTAATCTTGAAGTTCTGCAAGAAGGTGCAAGCAATTGGAAGTTTACAGTGGTTGGATTTTTTTACGATCAATGACCAGCCTTCCTATTAATAGTTAGACGGGCTAACAAACTTTGAAAAAAATAGGGAGCTTACAAATGTTCTCCTCTCAGAAGATAATCTTATTATTGGGACCCGATTCGAAGACCGGATCCCAACCGAAAAGCAGAAAGCAAAAGCGAAAACGAAAGGCAGAAATGAATGCTAAACAGGTACAAATCGAATCGGAAGGTGAAAAACAATTAAAAACGAAAGTAGCGAAACCGAATTGAGACAAAACAAATTGGCTCGGAATCAAATGCTAAAGGCATATCAGAAACGAATCGAATTCTTAATAGAATCGAAAGCAAATCGAATCAAAACAACAAACGGTTCGATCGAATGAAAATAAATTCCGACATCCGTGAACAAATAGTGTAGAAATAACTATCGCGCTGGAAACCTTAGACTACATCAATCCGAAATAGGTCTAATTTGTTTTTCTTTTCTTTCTTATTCATTTCTTTCATCTTTATTCGATCTCATTTAAAATCAAAGCAAATAATTCCCACTTTTGGAAATTCAACCTTATACAAATCTCAAAACATATAAAGCTTCTTAACATGCAATTTCTTAATCTCATCTTTTTAACAAATCCTATATCTTATTCTTTTCTTTTCTTTTTTGTCAAAGAAATTTCGGCAGCATAAAGGTTGCATTTTAACTAACCCAAACCTGCAAAGTGTTTCAAAACACACTTCTAAATTCCCAAGCACAAACTCCTAATCATCGGACCCTCCCGTCTGAAAATTCAGCATAAACAAACACAATCCTATTTCTAAAACACTTCAATAAACCAACTCAATCAAATCACACAACTCCTCGGACCTCCTGTCCGGAATTCAAACTCAATCTAAATCGCATTATCCATATCCCATTCACATTCATTTCTCAAATAAATATACAAATCACATTCATACATCATATGTAATTTCCATTCATCCTAACTCAATATACAAATTCCCTACATCAATTCATAATTCATATACATCATATACATCATACTCAATTATACACAATTTCGTACTTCTTATACATCCCGAAGTAAAAGCTTGGAATACATTTATGGCAATTCAAGCCATATCCAATAACAATACTAAAAATCCAACTTTCCACAAAATACTTGCTATGCAAAAACGAACAAAATGTCTTGACACTCTTTCATCCGATCTCCTGCTCGAATACCTGGAGATGGGGATGAAAGGGGGTGAGTTGATAGCTCGTGGATAACATGTTTATAAGTTGAATAATAAGAAAAAGCTATTTCTCAAAACCTTCGCCATCTTATAAAGGGTTTCATAGTAGAAATTTCATCGAATGTTTATTTCATAAACTTTTCAAAAACATTTATACACAACTTCCAAAACTGTCACAGTTGAAAGCTTCACTTTCTTATTTCTCGAAAATCTCAAATTTTCTTTTCACAAAGCATGAACAATTTCAAGGACATGAATGTATCACATTTCAAACAAAATCAAAACACATAACACATCATAATGGTTTGGGTCGGTCCAAAACGGAACGTACTGCACATTCCCACAAAGTGATCCTATACAGTCGTGAACGGAACGTACTACACTTTTCCGCATAGCAGTCTAGTGTAGTTGTGACTTATGAGAGTCCGAAATCGGAGCTCCAGTGCCACTAACGGGCAGGCGGGAGAAGCCTTTAAAAATGAGACCAGTGCACTGACTCTACTGAAGGAACCTAACCAAACCCATATAACACATATTCATGCTTGAAAATTCGCATTACCCGAAGGCACATTTTGAAGGCTTTATTTTTCATATCTTGACATACCATATGCAATCATAATGACATTCACAAATTCAACCAAAAATTCGCATAGCATGAAAATCATAGAATGCAACACTCCAGCAGATTTCCAAATTATTCAAACACAATGACTTACAAATTCACATATTGAAATCTCAATCAATCAAACATGAAGAATTCAAACAATTATACCCATTTCATCAAATCATTCAAAACCCTTGAAATTAACAATTGGATCGTTTCATTAAAAAGTCCAAAAAATTGTGAAACTTTTCCAATCATTCCAAAATCATCGAATTTTATCATTTGAAATCCAAAATTTTCAAACATTAACATAATCAATAATTTATAAAATTTTGCTCTTTGATTTTTCAAAATCACAAAGTTAGCTTATAATTCAAAATATAAACAAATTACCCACCTCAT
>JANJEY010000236.1:17977416-17989267 GCA_024703695.1 Erythroxylum cataractarum
TATAAAATGGAGAAGGTCAAACCTATGTCAACTCCTATGCATCCTTCAATCCTTTTATCTAAGGATGAAGTAGGTAAAAAGGTTGATCAAACCTTTTTTAGAGGAATTATTAGTTCTTTACTTTACCTAATTGTAAGCAGACCTGATATATTGTTTAGTGTTTGTTTATGTGCAAGATTTCAAACAAATCCTAGAGAATCTCATTATGTTGTTACTAAATGAATATTAAGATACTTGGCAGGTTCTACTGATCTTTGTTTAATGTATGAGAAAGGTACAGATTTCAAGTTAATTAGCTATTGTGATGCTGATCATGCTAGAGATAGAATTGATAGAGATCATACAAGTGGAGGTTGTCACTTTCTTGGTCATAATCTAATTTCTTGGTCAAGCAAGAGGCGAAGTTTAATTGCTCTCTCTACTACAGAAGCTGAATACATGTCAGATGCAAGTTGTTGTTCACAAACATTATGGATTAAGTATCAGTTAGAAGATTATTCAATACAAGAAGATCAAATTCCATCTTCTGTGACAACACAAGTGTTATCAATCTATCAAAGAATCCAATACAACACTTAAGGGCAAAGCATATTGAAGTTAGACATCACTTTATATGAGACTATGTGAAGAGAGGAATCATCAGTCTACAATTTGTTGAGACAAATCAACAATAGGTGGATATCTTCACTAAACCTTTGTGTGAAGATAGATTCAAGGAAATCATATGAAACTTGAATATGGTAATGATGAATGACCATTTGTCTGACACATCATGACCCAGATACAAGAAGAAGATAAAAAGTCATAAGTTTTCAAGTAAATAGTAACAATAAGTTATGAACTATAAATTTTCAAGAGTAGGTATAAGAAGGAAATCTTCTCAAGATTCTAAAATATCTTATACTCTAGAATTTTCTTGATATACTTTGAAACCGAATTGTTTAGTGGTCTCAACCAAGACAATTCAATACTCTGTTCTAAGCTTCAAGTTCTTTTCATCTCATATTCTTATTTTAGATACTAACATCGCTACTTTGAGCAAAATACATTTTTGTGTTTAGTTTTTATTTATTATAGATCACAAATGGAGCAATCTCTTATATATGAGAGACACGTTGATTTCATCTCATTGAAGGAAAATCAGATGGACATTGAACCAGAGATTGAAGTAGTTGGCTGGAAAAACTCCTTCAAGGTTTGTTAAAAGGTCTATTGGAATGAGATATATGAGTTTTGAAAGAATGCAAAGGTGGTAGATGACACCTTAGTATCAATGGTAGAGGGATTGTCAGTTATCGTGACACAAGATACTATCGAGAGGGTCAATGACTGTCCTAGTATTGGAGTAAATTTATTTAACAATACAAAATGGATTGCTCAAGGTTGTGTAGATAGAATGCACATTAATCGAAAACTCTATGGAAGCATTGATCCAGAAGTTAAGAAGGCTTCAACCCTTGTTTCGAAGGCTAGGGTTCTACATTCACTACTTCTTTATTGTGTTTTACCAAGATTAGGCTCGAAGGACGTTGTGAAAATGAAAGATGAACATTGTTTGTTTTACCTACTGAATCACCAACCCATTAATCTTCCGTACTAGATTTTGAAGTACATGATGAAGTCAAGGGAGATTCTAGCTCTTTACTATATGGATGACAAGGATTTTTAGAGAATCTGGAATCTTTCTCGACAGAGGTAACTGGGAAGATAGATGTGAAGAGTATTATTAATGCCACTACTATTCACAAAATGCCGATAAAGTTTGGAGATAAAGCGAATATAGGTTCTACACCAAAAAGCAAGGTCTGAGGAGGAGCTTATAGTAAGACGAGGCAGAAGTGAACATGGTATGTCTGCAAGAAAAACAAAACCTCAATTGACAAGAAGAATATCCATAGAAGAAAAGACTGAGAAATCATCTGATGTTCCAATAAAAGCTAAGACGATTCTGCAGAAAGAAGAAAGTGGGGTTTAACAATGATCACAACAAGTGCCATTGAAGAGAAAGGCAGAGACACTGCAATCAAAAAAATCCAAACAATGAAGAAGGTCACTAAGACCATTGACCTTACGACAACAAGAACATAATAAGCAGAAATCTCTGATTCTTGATGAAGTTTTTGAAAAGTAAGAGAAAAGATAGCAGCCTACTAGATCAATTGTCTTTATTTTGAAAAGCCAATCAGCAAAATCATCTGGAGAGATAGAGATTAAAAGAAAGTTAGTATTTGAGGGGAAGAAGCCTTAACAATGACTTTGTTCTAAACTGGAAGAAGAACAAAAGAAGGTGAAGCCTAGTCAGAAAAAAGTTTCTTCATCTGATGTTTAAAAGAAGGAAAAGATAGTTGAACACCAATTAGAACCTTACAATTCTTCTCAACCAATCAACAAAAAGGATTTGAAAATGAAGATTATAGAATAATCAATACATGTTCAGAGCAGAAGCTCAATTATTGTTAGAGAATCTTTGAAAAAGTCAGTCAAGGTACAATACATCTTCTTTGTCATGAAAAACGAAGACTATATGGTATTCTGCGAGATAAGAAGGCAGAACCATATCCAATGAAGATTTCAAAGGATCGGTATACAATCTATTTCAATTACAAACAGAACATCCATAAAAATTGCGCCAGAAGTACAACAAAGATGTTCTTGTGAGAAACAAAGAAAAATGGAAAAAGAAGATGTTTCTTCAAGGAAATAAAGATGATCTTACAGAAGAGCAGATTCAAATAGCTGTGAAGAACATAGATAATGCATGTAATGCAGCGCAACCTGGAGGTATCTATATTTCACATCACATTAAAAGAAGCATCAGGAAGTCAATTTGGAGTTTCAACTACAGATGCAAACTTCAAGGTAGTTGACAAAGTGAAAGAAGGAAACTACAAAAATATCACAGTTGAAGGTATCAACTTCAACTTAGAAACCTTTGTGCATTTGATTATGCATTTTAGACCTTTAGGTTTCATACCTTTAGTCAAAGATGTGTTACACCTTCTTGGGCAACCAATTCCAAAACTACCTAGACCTGATGATTTTGATCTTTCAAAAGGAAAAAAAAAACCTTCAATATACCCTCGATCAAAATTATAGAGTTAGACATTTTACCTTCAGAACCATCTGTTGTTGAAAACCTTCATCCACTTAGTGAAATACAACAAGATCCTATTGTTAATCTAGAGTTCTTGAAGCATTTCATAAATTGGATGGAAGCAAGTCGCAGTCAGAAAGAAGTTCAGGAAGTATTAGCAAAAGAAATTGAGGAAGTTCATATTAAGGTTGATGAGCTACCTGACTCAGTGGGTGATCTTTATGAGGAAGTAACACTACTACGGGTTACTATTGAACAAGACCTCAAGACGACCTGCATTGATATGCAACGTATGTTTTCTAAAGTCCTAAAGAATCTACAATGAGCAATCTTTTTGATTAATAACAAATAGGAGGAGGAGGAGAAAAAGAGGAGAACGAGAAGAGAAGATAGAAGGCATTGTATATATCTTATATGATTATTAGTCATAATACTATTCATCTATTCATCTATAAATATCATTTTATCTTCTAAAATTATGATTATTTTCTATCATCAAAAAGGGGGAGATTGTTAAGTCAAGAGGACTTCACTTCTATTAATTTTGATGACAATTAGATGATAATAATCTTAGAAATGTATGAACTGTTTTAATAAGTTTGCTAAGTGTGCAGAAAAATATAAGTAACACTTAGTCAACTCAAAAACTGCGTGGTCAACACCAGACGAAGTGTTACAACAGTCGAAACACAACAACAGAAGGAGCGCACTACCAAACGAAGCGCTACACCAAATGAAACGCAACAATAGATGAAGCGAAACAAAAGATGAAGCTTGACACCAGACGAAGCACCACCAAACGAAGCACGACAACAGACAAAGAGAAATAACTGATGAAACGTAGTAATAGAAGAAGCATTATTCTAGATGATACAAAAGAAAGATATTCTAGAACATCAGATAGTTAATTAGTTGGAGTTAGTTACAAAACTCAACTAATAACCATTTTTAGAAGATTTAAGAAGCAATTTTCAATAAGATAGTTGGAGACTTAGGTTATAAATACTAGTTCTAATATCACACTAAGATAACGAATGCTTTTACATTAGCAAAAAATTATGTATTCAAAGTGCAAAAGAAGTGAGCGAATATATTTGTAACTTAAAGCTCAAAAATACTTTTTTAGAAAGAGAAAGGAAGGCTAGAGCCTAGAGAGGCTAATACAACTGATAAAGAATACTTTGTAAGAGAGATCTGAAGAGGCTTTACAAGTGTAGAAAGAATAATACTTGTAAAGTTGAAGAGTATAGTAAAATCTCATACTAACTCTGAGGAATGGATGTAGTCTAAGGTTTAGGGTGAACTAGTATAAAATCGCAGCGTCTATTCTCTAACCCTTACTCTTAATTTTCTTATTGTTAGACGAGTAGATAATATTACTTGTTATTGCATTGCTTATCAACTTTAGCAAAGTGTTTTAGAAATCATTTGAATTTTCGTTAAGAAATTCATGAAGTCTCAAAATATTCATATTTTCAAAAAATTACACAATTCAACCTCCCCCCTTCTTCTGTAGTTTATATATCATATCATATTTCTATATTAACTAGTGATTTATTGCAACTGAAAATAGTGACAAATTCCAGAGTGTGGAAAGAAGAAAATCACAAAGGGATAAGGGGAAAGGCTCCAAAATCATTTCTCTATAATTTTTCTATCTTAACTTTGAATGTAAGAGGAATAAATTTCCCCTATAAGCTATCAACTTTAAGGGATTTTGTAATGAGAGAAAAACCTCTTATAGTAAGATTACTTGAAACCAAAAATTAGATTGGAGAACCTTGACAAATTAAGCATTTTGGGACCACATTAGAAAATGCTCACTAACCAAAATTACCATGCTTATGGAAGAATTATTATTTGCTACAAATTTGATTTGTTGGGAGTACATGATCAAGTCATGCATCTTAATATCTCATTCTTGCATGAAAACATTGACATGAATATTTCTTTCATATATGCAAGCAACTTCAGATTCTAGAGGAGACTATTATGGAACAATCTCAGACATGTCAGTAGCATCATCACCAAGCGTTGGTTGATATGTGGGGATTTAACTCAACTCTTTATGCATCTAAAGCTCAAGCCCACTCAAATCTAAAGAATTTCTCGGTTGACTTCAAAGATTGTGTAGAACAAATTGGAGTGGCAGATATCAATTATATGGGGCTCTCTTTCACTTGGTCTAATAAACAAAAATTAGATTGGTTTGTCAAGAAGAAGTTAGATCGAGCTTTTGTTAATGACATTTGGCTGGACAACTTTCCCCATAACATTTCCAAATTCAAGAATCCACTTTTCTCGATTCACACTCCTATCATAGTCACAAATTTGTTCAAGTTGATTGTAAAACATCATCCATATAGGTTCAATAACTATCTTGTTAATGAACCAAGTTTCTTTGAGGCCTGTAGGAAGGGGGCATATCAATATGTTAAGGGAACCAAGAAATTTTGTTGCATCTGAAGACTAAAAATCATTAAAAAAGGAGTTTAAATTGTTGAACTCATCGAAGGGATCAACTGCATTAGCTATTAAATCTATTAGACTAGAACTTAAAGATCCCCAAAATAGGATTGCCTCAAAGCGAGATGATCAAAAACTGTTAGACCAGGAAAAAATAACTCTCTAACTACTTACAGAATGTGAAAATTCATTATTCTCTTCTTTAACAGAGGGCAAGAGTAAACTGGATAAAAGATGGTGGCAGCCACACTAGTTTCTTTTTCAACACGATATTGGCAAAGAAAAATCATAACAATATATGTTCAATCACCTTTAGTGATGGATTATTACTTCAAAATCTCCAAGACATATAAGATGAATCTGTTAGGTTTATCACTTTTCTCTTGGTACTATTGTTTCCTCTACTATCTCACTTACAAACCTATGAAAACTCAACTTCCAACAAATTTCTCCTCTAGATTTTGACAATTTAATAAAATCAGTTAAAGATAATAAGATTGAGAAGGTGGTTTTTGGTATGGATATTAAGAAAGTCCCAGGGCCAGATGTCCTAAATGGTTACTTTTTCCCTAAATCATGGAACATCATTGGTAGTTTTGTTTAAAATGTTGTCAACGAATTTTTCTCAAATGGTGTTCTTCTCAAAGAGATTAATAGAAATTTCTTATGCTTGATCCCTAAAGGTCCTAATCTGTCTACTTTTGGGGATTTTATACCTATCTCATGTGCTAATTTCCTTTACAAAATAATTTCCAAGATACTAGCAACTAGATCGAAGAAAGACATCGCTCCTTTGATCAATGAAAACAAAGGTGCTTTTCTGAGTAATAGACAAGTAGGAGATAATGTTCTTATAGCACAAGAACTATTAAAGGACTACTCTAGAACAAATAGCTCTCTAATTGCATAATGAAGAATGACTTTCATAAGGCTTTTGATAGTATCAGCTGAGACTTCTTATAGAAAATGGTCACAACTTATGGGTTTCCAATTAAGTTCATTAATTGCCTTAGAGAGTGCATCTCATCTGCCATATTTTTGTATTGATTAATGGCAACCCCTTTTGTGTTCTTTAAAGCAGATAGAGGTCTCAAATAAGGGATCCCCTATCCCCCCTTTTTTTTTCTTTGCATGTAAATCCTTAACACAATCATCAAGAAAGAAGTGCTCAACAACTCCAAATTCAAATACCACATAAAATGCAAGAAAATTGGATTAACTAACCTCTACTTTGCAGATGATCTACTTTTATTTTACAGGGCAAATATGGATTCCATCGTCACCTATATGAGAGCTCTTGAAACATTCAAATGATTTTTGGGTTTGCAGATTAATCTACACAAAAGTCACTTCTTTCTATCCAAAAATACCAACATTTTGGAACCTCAAATAGCTGATGCTACGGGAATGGAACTCAAATGTCCTACACTCTTATATCTTTGCCTACCAATGTCTACAAAGAGACTTAACCACTTGGAATGCATTCCTCTGATAGAAAAATCCAGAAGAGAGTTAAGGTTTGGGTGAATAAATCTCTTTCCTATACAGGTAAGTCGCAACTTATCAAATATATACTCAATTCGCTGCATATCTATTAGAACTCCCACATTTTCCTATCCTAAAGCATCATCAAATTGATTGAAAAAATTCTCAAGAATTTTTTATAATCACTTGAATGGCACTCAAAAAGCTATTAAAGTAAAATGGACTGATGTATGTTACTTGAAAGAAGAAAGTCGACTCAATATTTTCTCCATCAAAATCACAAATCAAACACTGATTCTCAAGAGATTCTGGTGGATATTGGTGGACAAAAAATCTCTTTGGATTAAATGGCTACACTGTTGCTTCCTCCAAGGCAAATGCATATAGGAAATCAAGAAAAATATATCATACTTACACTTCCTTAATCAACTTCTACAGCTACGATACATGGTCCAGTAAGAGGTTACCTTCAAAATTGGTAATGGGAGATTGATATCACTTTGGAATGATAATTGGTTTGGTCAGGGATAGTTGATATATTCTCTTCACTGTTCAAGGTCACCAATATTCCCATTACACACTAGACTCAGCTCTTTGATACATGGTAATTCTTAGCAATTCCCCCTTCGATTGAGGCATCTCTAACCTAAGTAACCCCTGATTTTGATACGCAAGACACATTCTTCTAAAAGGATCAACTAGTCCACAAAATCAATAGCAAAACCATCATTATTCTGTTATGAAGAAGTAGTTGCAACGTATACTAGTTCAAGACAATATGGAGTAAGGATTAACTCCTAGAATCTCATTTATGCTCTAGTTGGCAATTGAAAACAAGTTAAATACCACTAATCGAATCCCTTTCTTACAAGAACTTGTCCAATGTGCTTGATACTTGAGGAATTAAGAAACAATCTTCTATTTGAATGCCCATTCAATAAGGAAATTTGGCAATATGTCATGATGAAATGTCTATGGCTTGATCCAGGGGACTCATTTCCAAATATCACATAAAGAATATCAAGCTAGACTGTCTACACGAAAGCAGACCAGCCGATACACAATGTTGCACTAGGGCTTTGCATCTACATTTTATTGAGAGAAAGAAATCTCATACGGTTTGTTAACAAATCCACTTCCAATGTAGCATCCCACTCCAGCAAGACCCGAACCCGACATCGATGGTGATATCAGAGTCCGTGCCCCACGAGGGTGGCATGCTAGAGCACTCAAAATAGTCCAAAAACTCAGTTAGACATTTTTATTTTAAAAATAATCGTATGCGCGGAATTCAGTAAACGATGTCCCTGCTTTAATACGAAAACATTTTCGATCATAAAGCAATTTTAGTCATAAAAGACACTCCACAATATTTAACTATTACATAAACGAAAATCCAAAACCAAATTGGTCCCAATGATGTTGCTGAACAATTTCAGTAATCACATTACAAATATGGCATTAGCTAATTAGGACCCACTGAAATACAAAGGGCTATTTTGTGGAAATTTCAGAAATACAAATTGCACAAGAACCGAATAATACTAATGCAGATGTGAATTGATCCCGACCTTAAACCGTCACTTAAAAGCTGTAAGCATACTTCCGTTGACCTAACGGGGTATTCTTCTTATCCTGAAAAAAATAGTTACAATTTTGGGTGAGTTTGCGAACTCAATGAGAAACCATCATTGATGGTTCACTCAATTCATGCATTACGCAAATAGCATACAACATATTACAATAACACATTTAGAATACCATATAGCAATTTATAGAACTCAGAAATTCCACAAATCAGTTAACATAATTGTATCAAGCACTCTTGCCTATTTCCCATTCACTGCATTCAATCCATCACAATAAGTATGCAATGCATATGTGACTCTTTCCTATTTTATTTCAGTGTTGTAACCGAGTGCTTAAACAGTGGACATTATTCAATAGACGCGTCTAGGGAGTAGGAGAGCCCTCTGGGTATGCACTAACTCCCTTCGAACTCGAGGCTCGTTTCAGTAACAGTGGCGACACAGGTCACAACTATCATTATCTATTCATGCATTTATGTATGAAATGCAAAATGCCCAATAATTCACAATAACATTGTTATAAAAATCCATTTATCACAATTTTCCATAATCACGTAGCAGTCAAATCCGATTTATCAAAACAAACATATCGATTCTAATCATTTACATGATCATACAATTCACATTTACAGACATTTTACAGAGCATTTAACAACCAAAAATTGAGGAACCAACTAGGTTACTCACCTGTACTTCCGAGCTATTGCCTAGAAGTGCCAGCAATGATTCGTGAAATGTTGTTCCATCGGTACCTCTATAACAGTCAAATAATTTCTCATTACTAAATGCGCAATCAGAAAGATTCAATGATGCACATGTCTTAAGTAAAAGATGCACGATGCATGTTCATATCAAAATGCAGTCTAACTTACTAGTCTGTCCCAAATTACCAATATACCCTTCCCATCGGTGATGGGATGTTACAAAGGTGATAACGGTATTAACTTTAGAAGTAAATCCTGATTAAAGTATATTTTACTTGGAACAATATTATTTAGAGAATAAAAAGGTTCCAATAAAGCAATAATTGTTAATGAAGCCATATATATTTTTCATTTAGTAGAAATGATTAATTAGATTAATAAGTTCTTTAATAAAATTCATATAGTTCTTTGCATTTATTACGACATTAATGTATTGTGAAATATTAGAGTCATTGCGTATGTAAAATTAGATAAGGTCTGATAAAATATCCAAAGATGCTTTTAGGAAATTTTTTTAATTATGATGATAATTAATTAAGATGAAAATTGTAAGATTTAAACAAATTCTCATTACAGATAATCTTATAAAATTCTATTATTAAGCCACCGTCCCGACTGTAACATGATCATCATATGGTGATATAGTATAAGATACTTAAACGGTTGGCTTAGTGCAAGTGGGAGATTATTGGTTTGTGGCCTATAATCAATCGATTGGTTATAGTTTAGTGACAAAATAATTTAAAGGCATTTTTTTATCTTGTACATATTTATATGTATATGATAAAGTCCATGGGATAATTATGAATTATAAATGAAATTATAATGAGATTATAATTATAAGATTCATATTGCATTTAAGTTTTATCCCTAAATTATTCTTAGTCATTGCTATATTAAGACTATACATTAATAAAACATAAAAAGACTAACACACATTATGTTTTTTCTTATGAATTAAATCAATCTCATACATTAAAGTATGAGAATACTTAAATTAACGTGTGAGTGCTTATTAGAAAACAAGTTCAATGAACTGATCTCATATGAAAAATCTATTTGAAATATTACTTGTATATCTATAGAAAATTTCATTGTGATGATAGTATAAGTTATCCTGTAACTTGAGATTTCCAAAATTATCTTGTATAAAGATTACTATGTTTTGATACTACTTATAACTTATTATAATTATGGGTTATTTAGTCAGTAGTCATTGGATATAACATGAACTATATGAAAGTAATTGAGTGATCAATATATGATTTATCACCCTAAAGTAATTCATTATCTTAAAATAATTAGGGATAATGTTTGGTTGTTCTTGATTAGTATTAATTCGAAAAATCATTGGTCAATGTAGAATGACATTTTGCAAATAGTTTACAAATGTCATTAATTGAATCAATAAGTAATGGTAAAGAATTAATATAATTGAACTCAAAATAAAGTTAAAATTAATTTCATACTCTATATCTAATAGGAACATTGTATAATGAAATGATATATTGAATTCTAAGAAAAATTATGCACAATAAAGTTATTTAAAATTACTTTGACATTCCTAAATATTTAGGTAATCATAATATGTTGTTTGATGTCAATCTTGATCTAATCTTGATCTATAGATATAAATTATTTAATTAGAGAATTAAAGATAAATTAAAGTAGTATAATTTAGGGTTATAATTTGTATCAATTGCCAATATATTTGAGAATTTAATGAACCACACATAAATAACGAGTTGAAGAAAGTAAAGATATTTTAATCAAGTTGGACTTGAATGTAAAATTTAAGAAACTTTACAATTAAATATGAGATATTTAACAAATAAGGATCAATATGTGATATTGAACCTTATTTGAGCATAATTGATAGTTAATTAGAATTATTTGTAATTTTAATTAAAGTTTAATTAAAATTAGAATTTAATTTCAATTAATTACTAAGATGTCAAAAATTTATTATAAATAGGCTTAGGTTCTAATGGAACCAACACTCCTTGTTTAACTCTCTTAGTAATAATTGCAGAGTTTTCTCAACTTGTTATGCGAATACTGTTAGAGACCAGATATTTGTATGGTTGCGGTGGTTGAGATGAGCTAGTTTCGAAAACAGTTCGAGAGATACAACAAGAATATGATCAAACTTCAAAATAAGTTACTAATTATGATTCTTATTGTGTTATGATTTATGCGTTAATTATTTTATAAAATTTTAGTGATCTTAACTTTCAAAAAATCAAAAATAATTTTTTTTTTGTAATTATCCATATCATCATTTCATTTGGGCATTGCTCATCAACGAAGAGCAAAAGCATGATTCAAAAAAATTGGGAGAAAAATGATTTTGATTCCAACCTTATCCTTGCCCAGGGGAAATTAGACTCAAAAGTTCGCTTTTGTTCCTCCAGAACCTTAATGCAGTGCATTTGCATTGTTCTTTTTTTCTTCACTCCCAAGAATTGAAGAACTGAATAACTTATCTGATTATCATATTCCTAGTATCTGCA
>JANJEY010000236.1:18019362-18035311 GCA_024703695.1 Erythroxylum cataractarum
CCAAACAACATTATTGGTATTAATACAGAAACCCAAGTTACAAACCAAACATCATTTTTTATTTTTCATACCCATTCACATTCCCTTCTACTATTATACCCATATCCATACCCAACCCCGTGTTCAAACCAAACGCCACCCTAGTAATAGAGACAAACTACTTTGAAACCATATATAATGAAATGTCCTTCCCACCCTTACCAGTGAAAGCCTCCCTCATCCTAACACCCTCTTGTCCTTCATCGTCTTCCCTGGAGAATAGAGATCCCTGCTTTATGTGTTGAGCCGGAAACAAGTGGTGGTGGGAGAAGAATGCAATGACACGTTGAGCTGCTTCCCAATCCCACCAGTAACGGAAGATGGCACAAAGGCGTATTGATCGTGAATGAGAGAGGCATGTAGCCTTCCCAGTAGTGAAGGAATGGATTATCCAAAGTTTTACTCTCAGAAGAGTACTACTGGTTCTCTTTAAAATTTTAAACCAGGTGAAAGCAACATAAGTGCTAGAAGCGGGAACTAGCCCCTTTTCCTACGACATTGGAAAACAAGCATGAAGATGGAAAGAGTCACCCATGACCGGATTCCAGTGTGGATAAACCTTCACGAGGTTCCACTAGAATATTGGTTAACTAGTGGTCTTAATTAGTGCAGTGGCAAGTTATGTTGGAGTTACCGCATGTATGGATAAGTTATGGAATCTCTCAAAATTAATTTCGATTAACTAAACTCTGGTTATGAAATCAGGTCAAATTTTTTAAAAAATTAAACACTAATTTCTTGATTTCATTTCATAAAACAAAATAAGAAATTCATCATTAATTAACTAATAAACTAAATTTAACAAGGAATCAAAATAAATCAACTAGATATTGAAGTGAGAAATTCAACCGATTCAAAAGAATGATTTTTTTAATTATAACTTTAATCGTTAGTCTAAAAAGAATAATTTTCTCAATTTAAACAATTACTCCACAACCTAGTATGATAGTTATAATAAGTCTCAATTTTTCTTAAATTAATTTATTTAAAACCAACATTCAAACTAAAACTTAATATAAATTGATTGAGTATGATTGCATTATATATCAATTTAATTATAGTAATAAGTTTAATAAAAAAATAGTAAACCCCAAATTAAATAACTGAGATAACTAAAATTATTCGATTTAATTTTCTTGCTTCTCATAAATAAAATAGTCAAATTCATAAATAATATATGTACTGCTTGTAGCAATCCTTCATAACTATTACTCATCACTAAATTTATAGATACTTATAAAATAATTAACATCAAATTAATTTGATCAATCAATATTGAGTACTCATGAAATAATAAAGAATACAAAACCATAAATACTTGAATTAAAATAAAATATAGATTTATAACAAAACGTTACAAGGTTATAGCTAGAATTTTGAATCCCTTTGAATTAGAATATTTGGATATAATCATATATGACTTTAGTTCCACCATAAAAATGTAAGAAAATATAAAGATGAAAAAAAAACATAAAGAATAATGAAAAGAGAATTATGTAAAAGGCGTGTGTTGTTTTTTTCCCTCTCTTATTTCCTACCTCAAGCATATATCAATTTAATACTTCAGTCATTCTTATAGCAATTATTCATCTTCTTTCGTATTATCTAAAAATATCCCTAAAAGCTAATACACATTAAAGGTTTAAAATAAAACAGAGAGAACAAGCACTCATAGGATCCATTTTTTAAATGAAAATATTTCATTAATTCCATCAAAATCAAATGAAATATGACTTAACAATTTTTTATAGATTTTATTCTACACATTCAAAGTGTTTAAGGTTCATTAAGGTCTCAAATCAAAGCATAGCAAATTATTTCCATAAACTTACTCATGAATCAAATGCACTTGATAAGGGTTATAATATGACTTAAGCAAAGGTACACCAAAAGGAAGTTTTTAGGTTAAACAAGTTGAAGGAAACTACACAAACTTATGTATACAAAAGTTTTAACTCAAATCAATTCCAAATTTCACTTGATTCTATAGCAACCTTTCAATCACCTCATCTCTTTTCTTCTTTTTTCATTTTTCCATTTTTCCTTTTTTCTGAACAAGAAAACCAAAAAGGTTTTTTACTATACTTCTCCCCCATTTTGTAAAAATTGAAAAATCAAAATAATGCAACTTGAATAAACTAATTTACTTTTCATGGAAATAGTCAAAATTCAATACAAATAATATTTATGTAATTTTTTCAATTTAGGGGCTCAAAATTATTAAGGAAATCAACAGAAAGAAGGGTAAAAGTGGCTTGTAACCAGGTTAGTATTCAAGAAAAGAAAAGTCAAGACTGAAATTGATTCTCTAGGGTAATGTTTTAAAAAATGAAGCGGATGTTAAACCAATAAAATAAGAGGTTCAAGATTTAAAAAGTTCAACTCATATTAAACTGTCATAAAATTGGCTAAAGATTAAATAAAATTAAATAATTCGAAATATGATTAAAAGAAATTGTTATCTAAGAATTTGAATTTTAATTAAAAAAAGATACTTTTAAATAAAAATTAATTGATTTATTTTGATTTATAATAACTTATTAATTTATAAGAGTTAACCAATTAATTAATTAATTAATCGTTTTTAACAACAAAAGTTATTAAAGTAAATCTAACCTGAGAGTTCAGTTCAAAACATTAATGAAATCTTTGTTGTTCATGATATGTAAGTTTTCACATGAAAAAAATCTTATCTACTCCAGTCTAACTATGATCGCTGTTTTTCTAGTTTACATTTACATGTTATGAACAACAAAAATTCTATTAGTGAAATCAACAAATTAGTAATAAAATTAATATTGTAAACTCAACTGTTAATATTTTAAAAGATTAGTGACTCAATTGAAAAATTAAAAGTTTGGACACTGGGTTGAAAAATTTCCAAAAGGTTTGGACACTTTTGGATTGGTTACCCATACATAGTAATAAAGCTTATTAAATAATTTAAAAGAAAAAATAGATATTTATACTTGACGAACAAAATTTTACTATGCATAATTTTTTGTCTATTTAAAAATAATTTTAAATATTTTAAAACATTAATATTCAAATTAAACGTTTTGAAAATTTAGAATTTATCTTATATTTTGATAAAAATCATTAAGATTTGGATTGAAAATTTTAACTTTTTTTTGGTACAAAAAAAAAGGCCAAGTAACTTTTAAATGGCTTAAGATTAAAAATTCTTACATAGGCCTTATTTGATAAATGACTGATCAATTATTTTTTGGTAGATTGAGATGTATTTGGTTGTTTGACTATATCAAATCGTTAATAATTATGTTTGGTAATCAATTAATTGAATCAGTCGATTGAACTCAATCCATTGTTTTTGAAAACGCTACTATGAGGAGCGTTTTACTCCAGCGGTTCAAAAATTAAGGAAAAGAAGATTATGCTCAAAAGTTAATACAAATTTCTCAAATTGTCATATTTTAATATTACTTTCTCTTCATCAAAAGCTAGCACCTTTATATGACTCTAAAAGAGGAGAAATATAGATAAAGATAAAGACCGTAATTTTTTCTAAAGTTAGTTCTATAATTTATGATATTCTAATAAGGACGTGATTTAACTTTGTTTCATAACTACTATGAAGTAGAAGTTAACTTCTTGTAGTTATGGTTTTACCGAATCTTCCACTACATGTACATCTTGACTATTCATCAGCGAACCAAGATCTTGATCAGTTCTTTTGAGGTTAAATTGCACCAAATCAAGTAAGTGTAGCCCAATTTTTGGTGAATACTCCATGTTGTGATTGTAAATCTACTCGAGCTACATATGGTGTGCCACACTTCAGTTTTGACTTTGTGTTGATAAAAAAAGCGTGCTTTTCATGATATGCCCTTTAGATCAGTGTGATGGTTTTTATACCTTAAATGTCACCAGCAAGCAAAACGAATGTTATCGCAGTGATATCATTTCGAATGCTAGGATAGCTAACTTCCTGTAGCACTATATTGGTTATGTTTATCGCATATTCGTTCCTGAGTCGTGACAACGCATTGAGAATTAGTACATTCCTAGATCTCGACCTTTTGTCAAAAAGATCAAGTATTTATTGACAACAGAACTGTAACTATACACAACTTGTTTCATTCATTTCAAAGTATATAACTTAGTACGTAAAGTATAGTTGAGTAAGTGAAATACTTGTCTTTGATGCAGTGGTACGAAGATATATTCACAAAGGATCTCAGCAGAACAAAACGTGAAGAGTTTTATGAACAGTTTGAGATAATCTCAAGAAAAAATTTGAAGAGAAATTAGTTGATGAAGGACAGTGTTAGAAATCACCAACTAATTTTTATTTAGATATTAAAATAGAAAACTCTAGATTTGAAAAAAAATATCTGAAAACATCATGCAAGTTGGCAACTTGAATATTCCAAAATTTTCAAGAAACTTTTATCAAGTTGTAAAGTCGGTGATGTATGCCTATAAATAAGCAATAGCACCGTTTGTTGTAGTACCACCACAAAAAAAGATAGAAAAGTATGTGTCCTAAGCGATAGCAAAGTGTGTGTCCTAAGTGTGAAATAAGTGTGAAATTCTTATATTTAATTATTATAATTTATATATTACAAGTTTGAAGTAAAAATAGAAAGCAAAAAGGTGCAGACTTGTGACCTAAAGTTGAAATCTTTTCGGTGATGGTAAGTTTTTTTTTTGGGTTTGTTTTGTACTCAGCATTTAATGTTAAAACACAAAATGTATTTTATTAGAATTAACTGTCCTGAAAAGCCAAAATAACTACCTACCCAAGATTGATCCTCCTGCGACCAGCAGCTACCCTTATTAAACAATCGAAAGTGACAGCTTACCATCAACTTTATTACATACTGACACAAGTTCAAATGAGTTGGATCTTAGTAATTAAACAGTAAACTAATTTTGTATGCTTCAACGCGCAGGAGCACTTCAAGCCCCATTCTCATTCAGGCCAATTAGATATACTTTTAACTCTATTTTGAACCCCAAAAAAAAAAAACGAGTATACAGTAAATGTTGGAATTGATTCTCAGGAGAAGAGAAGAGAAAAGAAGACAATCATGGATTCCAACAGCCCCCTGTTAATGCAGAGAATTTTAGGTATTAAGTTGCAGAGACTCACGATGATAACGTCAGGCGGTCCAAGGTGAGTCTAAATCTCTTGTTTAATTTTATGGTGTCTTATCGTATTTTATGAATCTCAGTCATTTATTTATGTGAATTTCGTATAGGTCCCGCGTAAATGAACTCAGGTCTTACATAAATGAATGGTTGAGATTCATAGGACATAATAAGATACCATAAAATTGGACAAAAAATCTTATCCCGTCCAAGGTTAGTATTAAATACATTAGATGAAAAGGTAAGTTTTTGGTAACACAAGTAATAAGAAACTGTCAAAAATCTTCTTATTTCAAGAAATAATCTAGACACTACCCATTTCTCTTTTTGAATATTCACCTGATAGAGAAAACATCCGCATCCCCATCCCACTGTTTTTCACCTAATAAAATCAATCATGGAGTGCGGAATTGGTTAACTTTGTAAAGAAGATTGATATTAGAACTAGTGACATAAATTGGACCGCACGATAGCTGTGGTGTGCCTGTGGGGATGATAGTTAATGGGGGGGTTCCTGATAGTGAAAGTGGCACTTCAGCTTTCCAAGGACAGTTTAACGTGAGTTTGGTGGAGAATGTTAGTTAAGAAAGCAAGCTCACAAACCACTTCCGAAAGAGAAAGAACCCTTAACGATATGTCTCCAAGATGATCAACAACCTTCCTGGTCAGGAATATTACAGCACAACTTGCTAGCTATGTACCAAGTCCAATGAATTGTGATTCTGAAGTTACTTTTTTTTTTTTTTTTGATTTGAGGAAATCTCTTAGGCGGGTTAAGCGGGCACACCTCTTTGAGGGTCTAATTGGTGCACCACCTCACAGGCGGATCAAGCGGACACACCTCATCATTGAGGGTCCAACTAGTTCACCATCTACATGTAAAATCTCGACTGCCCCAGGCTCTTATAAGAGGGGTTAACATGTAAACGAACCTGGGATCTAACCAAAATCAAGCCCCGCTCTCAACCATCAAGCCACACCCCTTGAGGGCATTCTGAAATTACTTATTACCGCATATTCAGAAAAATCTTACATGTATAGTTTTGAGTCCCAATTCATTATTTGAGTGGAATCTTTGGTTCAACTTAAACAATAGTACAGTAATGGTATGTCTCCTAATAAAAATTTCAACTTATTCATAAACCACAACAGGAGAACTTTTCATAGATAAGTTTTAAGTGCTAGGGAAGTGGCACATTATTGACAGGAAAAGGGAGCTTTTGAGGTGGAATATGCATGCTTATGCTTATGCTTATGCTTATGGGGAGACATCTATCCTCATTTGTTGTTTCTTGTGAAGCTAACGACAACACAATTCTCATATCACATCCTTAGCTTTTCTTGTTTTTGCTTAATTTATGGATATTAAAAACAACACCCATCAAAGATCTAATTTTCTATTAACTCTGTGTCAAGCATTGAAAAATCTGTTATACTACATGAAAGTATTATTAAATGTAGTTTTCAATCACGGAAATAACTTTTTTTGTAAAAATACAACATGTATTATAAGCATTAAATTTATTAATATTAATTAGTTTAAATTCATATTTTAATTCTAAAACTTATTCCTAATACTCAATTTGTGAATTATTACTCAATTTGGTTGTTTGTCTTTACTAATTTTGTAATTTACAATTTTACCCTTTCTTCCATGGACGGTTGAGTTGACCTCCCCTACCCCTCTCAATTCCACCCATGGCAATGCCCCACCTATACTTGACATTTATTAATACGAAGATGTAGTTTTACAAAGTAAAACCAAGGGGTATGGTTTGACTTTTATGATCATCCATATGACTTTACTTGGTTAATAATAGAGGAACAGATAAACTTTGCTTAGCATCTGAAGAACTTATAATTTAATTCATATGATAATCACAACTCGTTAACGTGGAGATGAGATTTAGGGTAATTCCTGTTTAATATAATCATCACATAGTGAGGACATAAGGTAAGATTATAATACGAATCATGTTAGCACATGCAGTGTCTATCTCCTCGATTTTTCTACTGCCAACATGCCGAGTGTCCACTAGTACTAACTATCGACTATACGAAGGAACAGCCGCCAGCTGGAACCTCTGTCCGTAAATTTTGAGGTTTCCAGGAGGGCCTTTCTGACATTGGATTAAACTATCCTTTCCAATGACAAAAGTGCTTGCTTGGTCCATGTTGGGTGTGTCTGTGCATGGCACTTAAGAGGCCAAGAGAGCTGTGCACGGAGGAACAGACAAGCACCACCGAGTCAGCGAGCGATAAAGAAAAGACGTTCAGACATCCAGAGAGAAAAGGGTTTCTCTGGTTTGTGCTCACGTAGCTCCAAACTCCATTTTCAACAAAAAAATTTGGAACCTGGGAGGGAAAAAAGAAAGAAGCGCCTCTCGCCAGTCAGTGATTGTGAATCCCAGAATTCAATGCTCTTATTCTCACGGATTCTGACATTTTTCTCTCTTCAAAATCACTTCTGTCTCTGCTTGCTGCGTCCTACCGAACGAATGAACTAAGCACTAAACATAAACGAAGCCTTAACACTAGTAGTAATTGCATGGAATCCCAACAGGTGAGTCACGAGTGCTAAATTATAGTAATTGTTTTAATGGGTTTCTCTCGATTTCCTGAAATGTATCTTTTTGCTCTCTTCTTGATTCCAGGTGAACTGCTTTTCTCTGTTGACCCGTTAAAGAGTCCTACGAGGAAAGGTGAACTCCTAATTGTTTCTGTATATATGGACTGTAGAAGTTCTCTTTTCGTCTATTTCTTTCTTCTTCCGTGTCTGTGGCTTGTTACTTGTTCAAAATTTTGATTTTATTTTGCTTTGAAAAGCCAGTCAAGACTCATAAGGAATAATCCATACTAAAGTTTTTTTGTATGCACTTCTTTTTTGCTTTTGCTTTTTCTTTAATGGCAGTTGAAACGGTTTCTCGCTGCTGCTAGTTCAAGATCTAGAATGGTGCTGTGCTGGTTCTTAACTAGTTCCCGTGAAGGAGAAGCATTTGATCCTGGTCTTAACCAGCAATTTTATTGATCAGTTCGGTGTTCTCCAGTTTCTAGCTTTGCATAATTAATTGTTTTCACTGGACGCTGCATTATTTTCACATATGCAAGAGGAGAAACCTATTGCAACTTCGATGTCCTCTGGTTGCTGAAGCGATTGGCTTAGGAGAGGTAAACAACAATCGATATTGCCAACGTTGACGATGCTGATTTAATTCTGTAATCGTTGGCCTAGTAGTTTATCGTCCCATAATAGGTAGTCAAAAATTCAAGTCTTTGTTACTTTTCCCAATTCCTGGAGCCTGAAACCAGAGTAAAACAAACTTGGCTTCTCTTTGGAGTACTTTATTTATTTAGTTATAGCAAGAGAAAGCAAGTGATTAAGGGGGAGAAAGGATTTGGATTTTGGACTTCTTTGATGTCAGCTTTTCATATTTGCAGGATTGGATTGGTTGTGCTGTGGAGAATGGCTTCATGGGAACATATTGGGGAGATTGCGACTGTCGTCCAGCTCACTGGCCTGGATGCTGTGCGGCTAATAGGATTGATTGTAAAAGCTTCCCATACAGCAAGAATGCACAAGAAAAATTGTAGGCAGTTTGCGCAGCATTTGAAGCTGATTGGGAACTTGCTCGAGCAGCTCAAGTTATCAGAGCTGAAGAGGTATCCAGAAACTCGGGAGCCATTGGAGCAGCTTGAGGATGCCCTCAGGAAAGCATATGTTTTGGTGCAGAGTTGTCAGGATAGGAGTTTTCTCTACTTGATGGCCATGGGGTGGAACATCGTGTACCAATTCAGGAAGGCACAGAATGAGATTGAACGATATTTGCGCCTTGTTCCCCTGATTACTCTGGTCGACAATGCTCGAGTTCGGGTATCAAATTTCTTGTCCTTATTTTGGATACTTGCTTGGATTTTTATATTTGTTTCTGTTTTCCATGTTCTTCTTGCTGCAAATATATAAGGATTTTCTTTGTTACACAACCACATTTTTGTTAAAAAAGTAATGAATCCTGAATTCATATAGATTTCATGAGGTATCACTTTGGTTTTACCGTTTGCATTGTGATTCGGAGGTCATTGATCTATTCAGAGAAAGATCACTGTAGTCTTGTCTTAATTTCGATCACATACAAATCATTTTGATATTTGGAACTCATAATTGACATTTGATGGGAATATCCAAGGGTCTCCAGGGGTTATAATTCATTAATTTGGAACTTGGTTACTTTGTTTTTAATCGCCAGCCCCCTAAAAACTTTCTTAAGTGATGAAAAATACAAACTCTCATTTTTCTTTGTTTGACTGCAGACATAGGCTCAGGAATGTAATTTGCTTCAACTTATGCATATTTTCGGTACCTGATTAAAGATAGACAATGATTTGTATGCTCATCTACAGGAGAGGCTGGAAGACATAGAAAAACATCAGTGTGAGTACACTCTTGATGAAGAGGACAGAAGGGTGCAAGATGTCATCTTAAAACCAGAACCCTCAAAAGATCACACAACAGTGTTGAAAAAAACTCTTTCATGTTCCTATCCAAACTTATGTTTTAATGAAGCTCTTAAAAAAGAAAATGAGAAGCTTCAGCTTGAACTACAACATTCACAAGCTAATTTGGATGTGAATCAATGTGAATTTATTCAGCATTTGATCGAGGTCACCGAGACGATGGCCACAAATCATATTCCTGAAAAGATCTCACCTAAAAAGGGTTCCAAAAAACTGGCGTCTAATTACTCAGATGCTAGTCAGAAATACCAATCACCCGATGAAATCTATCATAAGAAGAGTGATTCTCGTGTGAGTTCAAGGTTAGAAATCTTTTGGAATCATTTTTCTAAATGAGAAACTTCAGTTTGGTGGCATTATTGTTTCAGGTCATGAAAATCTTTTATCAGTTATATAGAGATAAACCCGTTATGATATATATCCAAGAAATTGGTTGTTCTAAAACCTTGAAAATCGTTACTGTACCAGGTTTGATATGCTAAAATGACTTGGCCTGTTTTCAGTTTCTTTTACATTTCGTCCTGCCTAAGGATTGCTATGAAGATGACTTGGATTACATTGAACTCGTGACCTTGATGGGTTCTAAACAAGGTTTTTCAAGAAGTCTGATGATATGCTTCTCTTTACAGAAATAACTCCTCGGTCTCATCAGGACAAGAACTTCTGTCAAGTACAGGTTCATATCAGGATGAAGAATGGCATACTGATTTACTTGGGTGTTGTTCTGAACCTTCTCTATGTATGGCTCCTAAAACCCTTTTGGTTTTTGTTCTCCATTAGCAACTATTTGCCCAAAATAATGATTGTTGATGATTCATTCTTTCCTAAACATTCAGAACATGCTTCTGTTTTGTGTTTTGTTATATTGTTATCCTTACTTCGCAAAATCAACCTCCTGATTGAATGCCATCCTTTCATTTCTGACACAGCATGTCGGCACGTGAAGTCTCATTTTCTGCTGTGAATTAAAGTGAAAAAGAATAGCTAATAAGTCCCATTTTGCTGATTTTGTCAAATAGTACAACGTCTCTTGCTCGGTGCAACTTTTAGCAACTTAGCATCAAATGTTCTGATTGAAGATAAGAAGTTGATATCTTTGGGAGATTTAAACTAGAGTGTCTAGGCTGCGGCTGAAACGTGGATCTAGCAGTGTAGAAATGTCATGAAGAATAAATGTTTTCTTATGGATATGGCCTAAGAATAGCAGGATCTACTATTAAATCACATGATTTACACCTCGGGCACTTGTCATTCTTATAGCCTCATTTCAATCTGCAGGTCTAAAGACTTTCTTTTATCCTTGTGGTACGCTCTCCAAGATTGCTACCGTAGCAAATAATAGACACGTGTGTAAGTGACTATGTTTATAACCCGCAATCAACGATTTTATATTCATTGCTGCATTTTATAATTGAAGTTGGGATAGTCTGGATAATTGGTTTATGGAACCTCTGTAAGACTACTTTGGCGAGTAAGCAAAACTAAGGCATTAGTTGAGGTTATTCGGAATGGGTGTAGATGCAATATAGGGGATGGGGATTGGGATATGGTTGTAGATCAAAGGATTATTTTCTTCAATGGAAGGGTATTCATGCTTTGATATCATGTCAAGCTTATACAGTCCATTTCTACAATCTTCAGCTTCAGCTGAAACATGCAATGAATTGATGGCCTATTCACTGATACTGTCGTGTTGCTGCTACACTTGCTGCATTCGGAGGAAGCTTCGCAGAATGTTCAATATCACGGTAATTATTCTAGCTGTTTGATTAAAACTTTTGTTTTCCTGCTCTGAATCCTGGTACTCGGTGTTTTTCTGAACTGTTTTCTTTAACAGGGTGGCTTTGTTGATGATTTCCTCTCACATCTGATGTGTTGTTGCTGTGCACTTGTGCAAGAATGGCGAGAAGTGGAGATTCGTGGTGCCTATGGTACGTATCATCGAGTGTATTCTTTACCCCAGAAGTTTCATACTTCCCTTACAACAACACCTTCTTCCTTGCTTATCCGTCCTGATGGTCCTTTCCCGTGTCAAATTTATTGTTTTCTTTCGCATAACGGTACTTTGTTCCAATTATGTTGCATTGTTAATATAACTTCAGAGTCTTGCAGGCATGGAGAAAACCAAAACGAGTCCACCAACTTCACAGTTCATGGAGTCCTAAGTGATAGGTTTACTTAGGAAAATATTCCATACCTTGGAAGCTAAATACAGAGGTGACAGCCAGCAGTTATGTAAAGGTTGTAAATTAGCTTGTTATTGCTTGCCTTTCAACAAATTGAATAATAGTGCCGATGGTTATGAACTATCTCTTAATTCTAGAGAATTAACAAACAAGTCGACATATAAATTTGAGTTGATGCTAATTTGTAAATTTGAAAGCGTGATTGTTATATTTCTTTTTAGTTTTTCGTTTATATGTGCTTAAAATAAGGTACAACTCCTTTAAAGTTGATATGGACTAAACAAAACCACACAAAGTTTAAAGATAATTTAAAATACAAAAAAAGTAATTAATGTTAGTTTAATTTTGTCACTACAAATCAAATATGTAGGATATGTTAAAGTATGTGTTCATGCATTAAAAAAGCAGCAAGATCTACTATCTAAGACATGGACCTGTATCCATATATAGGACATGTTGCAACCGACAACTTTATCTTTAAGTGCATTTTTGGAGAATTTCAGACTTTGGAAATGTTATAGATTTTATTATAGTCAATTTTAATTTAGGTTGAGTTTGATGAATGGCAAGTTACCTAAAACTGTACTAGTTAAATTTTACAATTATATATATATATATATATATACATATATATATTCTTTATAAAGTGGAGTTTTGGATTTAATAGTAACATTAGTCACTTTTGGCTCTTAAGGATGTAGCTATACTCAATTGGGTTAAAATATTTCCCAACAATTGGTATCATAAAGTAATTGAGATGACAATAACTTCAATTATAAGGTTTTGAAATGGAGAAGTTTAATGAAACTAAGAATTTCAAATAAGAGCAATAGAGAGTGAATAATTTGTTGGCATAATATGGTATTTTGAATGGGCTAAGGAAAAATAAGTTGAAAGAGATAAATGAGCTCGACAAAAAAGGAGTTACAAGTGTAAGCCACTAGAACCATTCACTTTTGTCTAACATAGGAGGTTATGTACCATATCATAAAGATTGCATTTCCTATAAAGATCATATTAAAAACCTTCATAAACAAATTGTGTATAAAGCAGAGTCATATGACTCTTGCTAGTATAACTAGGGAGAATTAATGCTAATATGAATATGATTATTGGTTGTTTTGTCAAGCCAAGCTTGATTCAAAAATGCACTCAAAATTAACTTAGTTTATAGCTCTTTCTCTCTTTTCTTTTCTTTTTTTCGTAATGTTAGAATTTGAGTATATTCCTTCTTTCATCATAATCTATTTCTTCCGCTTAGAGCCAGAGTTAAGGGTTCGCTTTTAGCTCATAGAAAAATCAAGTTCTTACCTTTTTACCATACTTGTGTCAACATCTATGTCATGCCCCAAAAGATGGTTTTAAGCCAAATCCTCAAACAAAAAGAACTAAAGTATATGATATGAATCATCATGGTCATATAAAAGATATGGTTGAGTGTGATAAGATTTGATCACTACTAATAAGCAAGATAAAATCACAAGATAATTGAGAACCTAAATCAATAGTTTCTTTAACAATTGAATAGAAATTTCTAGTGTATTAGATTGATCATTAATAGTAATATCCCTAATTACATCAATAAAAAAAATCCTTTTATAAGCATAAAATCCCGAAAGAGTTTTAAAAGGAAATAAATTATGATATACTAAAAATCTTATGTAACTAAACTTACAATCTAGTGCTTGTCTAAGAAACACTGACATCGTTTATATTAACTTTATATGTGCTTTTTATAAACAAGTTTGATACCAAATACAAGGATCACTTTGGTTTTGGTTTACTTTTGTTTCAGTCATCTATAAAACTAACACAAAACTGATGTGTTACACTAATTTGACTTTAGCTAATTACATTTTGATTCTCAACTTTCAAAAATTAGCGAAAATATTGGCATTTGTCTCCAGCATAATATTGGCACCAATTATGTTCTGTTAGCTTCTTCTGAAACTTGCTCTTTCACTTAAATCAATGTTATAGGCTCGACTTTCATCTCTTAAAGTAGAAAAGGTTCATTCTTTCTGTAAAAATCTACTATTAGATCATTTGAGAGTTTCTTTATTCTTGTTTTCTTTATTCCTTATCAATGGTCCTCTAACGTTCTTTAATGAATCTCCAACAATTTTTAGAGCTTGAGTAATAGATGTTTGATTCTCATCATTTTCTCTCTCTTCAAAACGATTATCCAAATTAGCATCTTCATTTACAAAATCAAAATAAGATAAATTACTAACATTAAATGTAGTATAAATACTATACTCACTTGGTAAGTCAATCTTGTAAGTGTTGTTGTTAACTCTTTTTTGATTTCCACCTCCTGTAAATTGTTTCTTAAACTTGTGTTTGTTTAGAAACTACTCTTTCCTTAGTTGTATCCAAACCCAATCTTTGGGTTCAATTATCACTTCTTCTCCACTTGCTAGATTGCATAATGTAATATTATATCATCTTCTCAATGTTCATGCTTGTCTTTTTATAAAACTTTGTCAATTTAACTTTTTTTACCATCTAAGGTAGCTTTTTTTACCTAAAGAAATAAGTACAAAATCTGAAGGAGATATTGAGGTAAATCTATAATTAATCTCTAAAAGATAATAATCAATTATGATATGGACAGTCCTATTATAAAAAAATCAATAAAAGGCAAAGTCTCTTCCTAAGTTCTAAGATTCATATTAACAATAACACCTAATAAGGCATTTAGAGTCCTATTAACTACCTTAGTTTGATTACCGATTTGTGGATGATAAGTTTGAAAAAAATATGCTCAACTTTCCCTATAAAGTCTTTTGAAAGTAACTCAAGAACTTTACATAATATCCAAAACAATAGTTCTGATAGCTCCATATAATATAATATTCTCTTTTAAAAATAATTCATCAATGTAAGATGCATCATTAGTTTTATGAAATACAATAAAAAGAATCATTTTATAAAACCTATTTATCATTACAAAGACTGAAACTTATCATTTCTTGACTTGGGTAAACCTAAAACAAAATTCATCAGAGATCTACCCACAATTAATTAGGTATAGGTAAAGGTGCGTATGATTTATAGGTTATAATTTAAATTTGACATGCCTATATATAACACATCTTTCACACACTCCCGTTACATCTCTCCTGGTCAACATAAATTCTCACTCAAAATTTCAATAGTCTTTTTAACTTAAAAGTATCTCGTTATGCCTCCTCTATGTGATTCTCTTATAAATAGCTCCCTTAAAAACTATTAAGAACACATAATTGATTATCCCCAAACAAATGTCCTTTATACATATAGAACTTTCAAAATACAAAATGCCCATATGCTTTAAACACATTATCAAAATCAAGATCATCAACATATAAATATTTAATATGTATAAAAACCATCAATTTAGTATGTAAAGAACTTAACAAAATTTGTCTCCTAGATAATGTGTTAATAACTATGTTTTTTTTAATCTTATTTATATTTTACCAAATAAGAAAAATTATCTATGAAATCTATCCTTTTAACTTGTCTCTTACTCAATTTACTTTAATCTCAAATATATTTTAATAAAATATGATCTATATGTACAAACTTCTTAGGCCATAAATGATGTTGTTATATCTCTCATCTCTCACTGATGCATACATCTATAGTTCAAGGTTGCCCTACTAAATTTCTCATTAAAATATGTTATTAGTTTTCCATCTTGCATCAAGATCTCCTTAATTCCTATACTCGAAGTATCACACTCAATTTTAAAAGGGTTGGCAAAGTTAGATAAAGCTAATAAAGATGAACTTAACTTCACTTTCAACAAGTTAAAAGGTTTCTCTTGATCATTATTCCACTTAAATCTAACACTTTTTTTCACTATCTAGGCCAAAGGTATCATAATTATGCGAAGATACTTAACAAACCTCTCATAAAAACTAGCCAAACTATTAAAAAAAACTCCTAAATTCACTTATTATTTTTGGTGTTAACCACTCTAAGCTGTCACTTTCTCCTTATTAGGTTATATTGTTAAAAAAACGACGATAATTTTATTGATAAACGGACGCAAATACAAGACTCAAAATACCAAAGGATTTGTACAAAACAAGAGTAGAGAAAAGAGA